>JAYJMF010000002.1:5664788-5680948 GCA_036873715.1 Salvia sclarea | reverse complement strand
AGACAAATTCTAAGGCATATCAGGAGGTTTTGGGATCATTAAAACATTATAACACTTTACATATATTTTCCCAACAATTTTATATCACATTCTTACAATTAATAACTTACTAATTTTTTTTTCTCTTGTCACAATATACTTATGTAGTAGATAATTTAGTACTTTCTACGTCCACAAATAATCTGATACATGTTGGCTGACATAGATTTTAATAACTTTGTTGACATAGTACGTAGGATTTGATGAAAGTTGGAAGTATTATACTTTTGAGGAAAAAAATAGTTAGAAGATTATCATAACTGAAAAATGGTAAATAATTTGTGAACTGGCCAAAAAAAAATGTTGCAAACAATTGGAGGACGGATGAATGTATGTAAAAATCAAAGGCAAAAACTCTCATACACTGATGTATATATACATCATCCTTGTAATCAAGGATGATGGGATCATCCTTGTAATCAAGGATGATGGGGGTAACAAAAGAATATATCTTGAATTTGAATAGTGTGATAGTTCACCTCAAACCCAAATGTACCTTACACAATATAAAACATCTTTGTCAATACATCAAATCTTATCCTATACCGTTAAGAAAACTAGCCCTAAAAGAATAGCATATAACTAGGTTGCCTAAACTTAATTTATTAGCTTTCAAATGTACAAACAAACAGATATTTATCATCTTAATATTATATATTTCTTATACAAAAATATATACCACTGAAATTTGGGGAATCCATTTTACTTATTATCAAAATCAAAATTTTGATTGATTCAGCCATAATTACGGTTTTTCTGTACTAAACCGGATCTATCGGACCTTGAATTTTATATATATATTGAATATAATGAACGACAATTTGATCAAACTTCGGAAAGTATCAATATACAATAAAACCTCTATAAATTAATAACCTTGGGACCATAAAATTTCATTAATTTAGAGAGATATTAATATATCGATAAATTAATATTTTATTAATTAAAAGAGATATTTTTTAAAATTGGCAAATTTAGTACATATGTATTGAAAATAAATATATTCATATATGTTTCATTGATTATATTCATGCATCAACCAATTCGTTGTAACTAATTCAATATATACATGTATAATATCAATTCATTGTACATAATTAACTATTATATTCATGAACGCACGCAATTCATTGGAATTACTTAAATATATATTTTTGCATTAATTCGTTACACTTAAATATACATTTTTGCATTAATTCGTTACATTTTAACGCCGCCCAATAGCCTTTCCTTTTCCAAAATTTTTTACGAATACGCTTTTTTGATGCAGAAGTACGTTTTTTTGGAACTGCCATTTTAATAAAAATTAAGATATTTATATATATATATATATAGTATTTTCTTTTTATATTTTGCTCAGCTTTTGTATTCTTTATTTTCTTATTAGTTTAATTTTTTAATTAAAAAATATAAAATGAGTGGTCTCAATATAAATAGGAAATTAAGATTTAAATAAAATAAAAATATATAGACCAAATTAATAAAATAAAAACAAGAATAAAAATCGAAACTAAATAAAAGTATCATGTAACACATGAATGATAGTGTCAATTTCGAGTTCAATTAAATGATATTTCATAATTCATTTTCAGTTTATATATTATTTTAATTTATTTTCAATTATCTTAATTATTATGTAAATTAGTGTACACTAGTCCAAGTAGGATAACTATCCACCTAGAAACCGGCCTGGTTTTGATTATGTAAATTGGTAGAGCCAATAACAGATAGGTATCATATATAAATATCAAATCTTTATTGGTAGGACAATATTTGAAAATGATTTACAATTCAAATGCTTTTGAAAGAAATTAATAACATTTTTAATTTAGTGTTCATCTTAATTTATTATATAAGAAAATCCACCTGATTATGTCAATGATCTATTGATCGATTGATTGATCGATTCACATTAGTGATCGATTAATCTCATTTCGCTCATCCGATGATTATGAAACTCAAACTTGGAACTTTATAAATTCTAAAATTTTGCTTTAAAAAAAAAAATCATAATCAAAGACGTACTAACTATATTCAATTAACGATTCTCATCCCGCGATTATATTAATCGGCAACTTTATATTCAATGACAAATATTTCTGTCAGGCCGGCCTGACCGTCAGGTCCATGGTACTTCATGTTATATGAATTGATACTTTATTCAATATATATTGATACTCTATATGAATTAACTATGTTTTAAATGGTACTTCATGTTATATTTAGTACTACGTGTATTGGTGAATGTTACTTTGGCCTAACAGAAATGTGCCTCATGTTCCGATTGTGGTTATAAAGTAAAAATTTCGGCAAGTCTAATTTATTTTTTTTATAAAGTCTTCCATGAATCGAGTAGTTAAGTTGATGTTTTACGATTAGAAGTTATTTGGCAATCAGACCAAATTAATTAAAACTTTAATCTAATCTCAGTCCAATTAGAGCAATCCAAATTAATTAATTCTTACTAGGCCCAACAATAACTAACTTAATCTAGCCGAAAACTTTAATTATTGCAGGCCCAACTTTCCCCTTTTCCTTATTAATCGGGCCCAGATTTGAGCCCTATTTGTACAATTATATGAAGCACATTTGCATTAGGGAAATTAATATTAATATATTATTTAATAAGAAGGACAATAATTTTGTCTTTGAGCTCGATCCGAGTTCGCCTTCGGCTCCCCTCGCTCAACTCATGGCTTAGAATATGAGCGACAAACAATTGGCCTAAAGTTAGGCCGACCTAACGCAAATATTTGTGTTAATATATAGTTCAATCAATTCTACAAGTTTGTTTGTGATGAAAATTCACGTGAGTTTGTTGAAAAGCTAAACATTGATATTGAGTTTCATGAAAATAAATTGCAGAGTGTTCGAGTATAATATAAGAGGCAACACCTTTTGGTTTTGCCTGGTTTTTGGTTGGTAACATACAAAACAAACAAAGTGTTAAAAGGGATGCTGTTGCTAAATGGCCACACTGTTACAAAATATTGAATCATTTTGCAAGTTTGCCATTATATACATTAGTTGAATTAAATATATTTTTTTAATCGGATAAAGATAGTTGTTAGTAGTTAGTTCACCAAACACCAAACGCTCATAGATTACTTATGTTATAATTAAATGAACATATACATCATTTGAGTTAGGCCAAGAACACCAGCTCCAACTGCTTCGCCAGCCCAACCTGAAAGTGTAATGTGCCTCAATATTACCATCACCTCCTCTCGGGCTCATACCCAAGCACGCATGAGGCACGCACTGTCTGCAACAATCGCGGCGACGACATTCCACATGCATGTCAACTATCCGGACTTTGGCCGCTGCCGCAATCCGCGTTGGTCCCTACCTTAGGATTCATAATTATTTAGTTAGGATATAATAAATAATGAGAATCTACTAGGTCTAATAACTCATAATATCTAAAGACATAATTTAGTGCATAAGTTATACACATTTAACGTTACATATTTATCTAAAAATGAATTAATAAATACTTCATTCGTCCCACTAAATATGACACTCTTTCTATTTTGGGTTGTCTCATTTGTAACGACACAAGCTTCAAAAGGATATAAATTTATCCTAGAAAATTAGTCAACAAAAATGGCTACACCACTTTACACAAAAAAACAACAATTTTTTATCATTTTTTTTTAATCTTCGTGCCAAAAATATAGTATCAAATTCCCTCTGCCCCTACCGTACTCCAGCTTGGTAGTTCCCACCGCCTGTCCAGGGTTGAGCCCTGGGATTTGACGGCAGACTTAAAAGCCACAGACGCTTTAGCCCAATCAAACAACAAAGGGTTGGGCCAACCCTCTCTTTCCTTTTTTCACCTCCATGTCCCCACACGGGAGACATCCCCCCGGAAGGAGGTCTTCTTCGCCTTCCACCTAAGCTGCGCAGGAAAGGCCCAAACCCAATCCCTGGAAACAGTCATCATAGGGTGTTTAATGGGACGAGGGGAGTAATATTTTATTTTAATAAATACAATATAGATTAAGAAAAAAGATAATTTTAGTTTTTCTTAAGGATTTACTTAAATAGACGAAGTTGACAATTGTAATACCCGCCCGGGCTTTTTAAGCCCGACCCAGAGGCCCGACGGGCTGCACGGGCCTAGGTCTAAAAAGCCCGGAGGGTGCCGAGCCAGAGCCCGCCCGAAATATATATATTTATTATTTAATTTTAATAATATTGTTTATTTATTTATCTTATATTAAAAATTAAAAATACAAACTCTAACTACATCAAACATTAAAAGTTAATAATATTATTTAATATTTATTGTATTTATATTAAAATTAGAAGAAATAAAAAAACACTATTTTACAACTGGGCCGGGCTTGGCCCGCCTGCCGGGCTTTTTTTCAGTGGACGGATTTTCATCAATTCTTAGAAGCCCAAAGGGATTTCGGGCGCAGACCCGTCTGACCCGTAAAATTGGAAAATCCCGATCCGGCCGGCCCCGCGAAATTGACATCCCCAGCTATATATAGCAACGAGGGACATTAAATGAAAGTAGATTTGCCAGAAAAGAGAGAGAGAGAGAATAAAGAAACTGCCTATAATTAATAAAATTAATTAATTAAAAAAAACAGCATGCGCGGCGCGGAAAATGCTGAGTTTTGAAAATTGCGTGGGAATTCGCCACGTGTCCCTCCCCATTTCCGTACTCCCCTCCCTCCCTCCCGCAACGTCCCTCTTCTCCATTTCCTATCTATGGCAGCACGCACACACACACACACACACACACATACATTCCTTTTCATTTATTGCTACTATTATCCATAATCAATGCAAATCTCCTCTAGTTCAAGCAATTCCTGAAGAAAATGTTGCCGTCGCTGCGGCGTGGATTCCAACGTTGAGAAAAAAAATGTCGAAAAATCGGCGAAACCCTCCCGGAATTCTCCTAATCCGGAGCCTCCGCGGCAAGGATTGGAGCCTCAAAACATACAGATACGTCGTTTTATTTGTGACATTCGTGGCCTACACCGCTTATCACGCTTCCAGAAAGCCCAGCAGCATAGTGAAGAGCGTGCTAGATCCAGGGCAACAGGTGAATTGCAGCGCCGCCCTCCGCCCCTGGCCAATCGGAGAGATTTTCATTGAGAGGGAGCCGAATTCGGATTCGAATTCGATGATGATGAAGAGCAAGGGTTGGGCCCCCTTCAACGGGAAGGATGGGACATGGAGATTGGGGGCGATTGATTTGGCATTTCTAGGTTGCTACGCGATGGGGATGTATGTGGCGGGGCATTTGGGGGATAAATTGGACCTTAGAATGTTCTTAACAACTGGTATGGTTGGGAGTGGCATCTTCGTAGGGCTGTTTGGGATGGGTTTTTTCTGGGATATTCACATCTTCGGCTTCTATTTGGGGATGCAGATGGTTGCAGGGCTGTTTCAGGCCACCGGCTGGCCCTCCGTCGTGGCGGTGATCGGGAATTGGTTCGGGAAGAGGAAGAGAGGGCTGATAATGGGGGTTTGGAATGCTCACACTTCGATTGGGAACATCACAGGCTCATTGCTTGCTGCTGGTGTGTTGCAGTATGGGTGGGGATGGTCTTTCATTCTCCCAGGAGGGTTTATATTTGTGAGTGGGATATTTGTGTATCTGTTCTTGCCTGCTTACCCCGAGGATATCGGGTTTGCTAGCCCCAATCGGGACGAGGAGTCGCAGAGGTTGAAGGAGAGCGGTGAGCAGCCGAGTTCCGGTGATCGGACGAGTATCGGACTCCTCCAAGCTTGTTTGATACCGGGAGTTATTCCGTTTGCACTGTGTCTCTTCTTTGCAAAGCTCGTTGCATATACATTTCTCTATTGGCTGCCTTTCTACCTTAGTCAGACTGGTAATACTCTCTTCTACTCTCATTTGTTTTCATTGTTTCACTTGCTGCACATTTCTCATCTGGTTACACTGTTACAGCTATTAAGGGTGTTTGGCTAAGCTGGATTTCTCAGTTAAATCAATTGTGGAAGAAAATTGGAATAATATTGATGAAAAGAGGAACTTGGGTTGGAGTAAGAAATTTAAATGAAGTAATATTTGATTGAATATGCAAATGGTTCCATATAATACTTACAGCTCCTCACTCCAGTAGATCCTAAATTGTCAATAATAAATCCTAAATGAAGAGTCATAAACTGAGAAATTCTTTCACTTGGTACACATTTCTCATCTGGTTATATATTGTTACAGCTAGCCTCCCATTAATGCATGGGTTCAGTAGATGAGTTTTAATTGTAATTCTTCTTAAATTCTCTGATGCAGTTAATATGTTACAAAAGCATAGATTTTATAGCACATTGCTACTATTGGTTTACGTATAAATGTATACACAATTGCACAAGTATGGAGTCTTCACTGCTTGGCCAAAAACATCATCTTTTAGGCTCACCATTAAAACTCATCTCTGTTTTGGTTAACTGCATTTCACCATTCTCATCTGGTTACATTGTTACAGCTATTGAGGGAGAGTATATGTCAGTGAAGACTTCAGGAAATCTTTCTACTTTATTTGATGTGGGAGGAATAATTGGTGGAATTTTAGCTGGTTACATATCTGACAAACTTAGAGCTCGGGCTACAACTGCTGCTAGCTTCATGTATGCTGCAATACCTGCTATGCTTGTTTACCGAAGATATGGGAGTATTTCAAAAGTCAGTAATATTGTTCTTATGATGATAGCTGGTTTGCTTGTAAATGGGCCTTATGCACTTATCACAACTGCGGTCTCTGCTGATCTTGGCACTCACAGTTCTTTAAAAGGTGATTCTCGAGCGTTGGCAACAGTTACAGCAATAATTGATGGTACTGGATCTATTGGTGCTGCTCTAGGCCCTCTTCTCACTGGATTCCTTTCTTCAAAGAGTTGGGATGCTGTTTTCTATATGCTTATACTTGGTGCTTTTGCTGCTGGTCTGCTTTTAACTCACTTGGTAGTTGCCGAAATTAAAGAGAAATTCTCCAAACAGTTAGCCTCTGATCAAAATCATATTTCAGGTAATACTTTCCTCTACCTAAAATTGTCATTATTTACTTAATTTCCTTTTTTGTTGTACAATTCAAAAGTCATTAGTTAATACTCCCTCCGTCCACCAAGAGTGTGTCACTTGGTGGACGACACAAAGTTTTAATAAAATGCTTGGTAGATATTCTTTTAGTAGAGAAAGGGTCACACCATGTTAACTTGTAAGGAATGAGTGTAGGCCAAGGGGTCTTTTTTGGTAAATAATGAGTGATAGTGGGGTTAAATTAAAGGGATTGAGTGTGGAGTATTGTCCCAAAATGGAAAATGATACACTTTTGGCGGACCTCCAAAATGGCAAAAATGATTCACTATTGGTGGACGGAAGGTGTAATAGTTACTAATACATGTGTTCAGATCTGGAAGTTTCTTTAGGAAGGGGACAGTGGATTCTTCATTCTTACATTTAATTCAGAGTCAAAAATTGAAAATTCTTTTTGATTTCAATCATTTCATATATGGTAAAATGCATTTGTCCTTTCTGAATGTAACACAAATCTGCACAAAACTATTTGTTTTGGAGAGCGTGCAGCTCCATCTGTGATCAAGAAAGATTATGTGGATAGTGTCGTTCATTGACATGTGTATTTTCTTTAAGAGGGGGATCAAGGATATATTGTTGGTACAAAACCATTATTGAAGAATTTTTGAGAAGTAGTCCATTATTGTGAGTTGGCCTAGTGGTAGAGGGTTAATGCCCAAGGCCAAAGGTCTCGGGTTCGAGTTCTCCGTGACGCGGTCTTAAAAAAATTATGTATTAATTTATCAATAAGAAAAAAGAGTAGTACCCCGTGAAGAATAGACGTGTTGCAAGATAAATTACATTGAAAGATGCGATCTTGGACGTCTTTCCGTTCTCCCTTCGTATAGTTTCTCATTCCGACTCTTGGAAATCATGGTACATGTCTGTATGTCACCAGGAATGGCCCTGGAAAGTTCATTTGCGTGTTGTTGAATTTGGTCGGCTTTATAACAATTGAGTAAGGGTGGTGTCTGTTTGTGAAGTTGCTGCAACATGTGTCTATAATAAGGATTTTTACTATTGCAGGTGAAACATCTCAGCCTCTCTTGGCCGATCAACGTGGTTGATCATCAGCATCGGTTTGAGATATCGACACTCCGAGAACTGAGAAAAGAGTGTGTTATACCTGGGTAGGTTGTGTAAAATAATAATGATCATAGTTCAAGGTTTTAAAAACTTATGAAACAGTTTTGTATGCTACTATATATGTTTGTGTATTTATTATATATATATACGTCTTTGTGCCTTAATGAGAAGGCCTCATCATCTTTGGACCGCTGCTGATATTCTTCCATCTCATTTCACAGCTATGGAAGAAAGGGTTTGCCTCAACTTTTTGTTCATACAAATAAATGTGATATTTTGGTTTTTTTTTTCCTATTTTATCTTTTTAGTTTTTTGCTTTTTTGTTGTGACACTAAACTAAAGATCTTGTTCTTTTCTTCAATCCATCGCTAGTGCAACTCCCGCGCAATTTCTCTTCATTTTATCGTGTATATAAATTGACATGCATGCTAGAATATACTCCCTCCGTTCCATTCTTTTGTTTTCTTTCTTTTGGGTAGGGGTGAGAATCGGGACGGGACCGGGTACCCGTCCCGAAGTCCCGATCCCGAAAATTGGAGATTTTATGGTCCCGGTTCCGGTCCCGTTCGGGACTTCGGGAGTCCCGAATCCCGAAATGGGATTAAAATCCCGGTCCTGATCCCAGTCCCGGATGCAAATTCCCGAATGTCCCAAATTTTTTGAACGGGATCAAAAAATACCCGAATTTAGAAGAAAAACTGACATATTTATTAGTTTAATTGAGAACTAAAAATTATAATCCTAAAAGTATATAAACATTTATTATTTAATTTAGAAATTAAAATTAAATTTATAATTAAATTGAAATTAAAATTAATTTCGAGAAATTGGATTCGGGACTCAATTTTTCAAAACTTGAGTCTCGGTCCCGGTCCGAATCCTGAAAAAATTGGGACTCGGGACGGGACGGGAATTTCCCAAGTTCCAATCCCAAATTCTCGCCCCTACTTTTGGGCATGAAGATTAAGAAAGTGGAGTTGATGAATGTGAGATGATGTAGTAAAGATGGGGTTCACATATTATTTATGTGTAATTTTTTCCAAAAAGAAAAATGAGATAGAAGAATGGGACGGAGGGAGTATTATATATAATTGATTGAATTTGAAAAGAGAGAACTTATAAACATTATCACTATAGTAGGAGATCATTTTGCTAAGAATAAAAAATAAAGAAAGGAGTATTAAGATGATGAACGATTTTATCGCTCGTTTAGCAACTATATATAAAAAAGATACGAAAGTTAAGCATAGCAAAAAGTAACGACAACTTTTAAGGATTTTTTTTTTTACGAGGATGTCTCTGCGTGAGGATGTGCGGGGTACCCATGCAAATAGTAAATAAGATTAAATTCAATTGAAATTTTTAATTATATATATAATATATGGCAAAATAGGATGCCACTGCATGAAGCATTGCATACCCCTTTTAGGATGCTTCCACGTGGAGATTCTTTTTGGCTAACTTATGTGTATTTTAAGGATGATTGCGCCTAAAAATGATACCCGATTCTCGGTATCCGATTTGGTACCGGTTAAGACATCCAATTGAGAAAATCAGTTTGGGATACAACTGAGGCAAAATAGATACTTCATCCGTCCACAAAAAGTGTTCCACTATGTGGACGACACGGATTTTAATGAAAAATGAAGGAATTGTGTGAGTGGAGAAATGGTCCCACCACGTGGATTTAATAAATAGTGAATGATATTTTGTGAGTGAAAAAATGATCCCACAATCTCTTTGCCAAATAAGGAAAGTAGAACACTCTTCGTGGACGGAGGGAATAGTTCACAATTTCTAAGACTATTTCCAATAGTATCAAAATGGTTCGGGGTTTGAAATGATATTTACTCTTACGTTAAACGTGAAGTTGATATTTTGTCTCCACTGGCCACAAGACGAAAATAATAGTAAGACAACTCCTAGGCCAATAACACATTCGAAAAAGTATTGTATTGGATTTCCCAAATAAACATTCAAATGAGTTAGTGTATGTATCAACGACTCCAATCTAGATTTATCTTTCTATTCACCAGCTATGAATTCTGTAATATGGTATAAATATAAGCAAAAAACTAATCAAAAAAAGAACAAGTGACAGAGAGCAACAATTGCATCTATAGATTAATTCTGTGAAGGCAATTAGGAAGAACAAAAGGGGCCTAACTTGATGAGCCATTGTCATGGTGGATTTGGCGCATATTAATACTGTCTGGAAAAATTGCCTTTTAAGTAGTCGACTCCGTTGCTTCCTCATGTTGTCTTCAACGATCAAGCAAAATTTGCTCCGCCATTGCCAGTTTCCAGTTGAAACACAAACTAATGTTTTGGGACTAACCGACGGGCTACAAAATTAGGAAGAGGTTTGTTGATTTCACCTTCTTCGTTGTCGTCTACGGCATTCAAAACAATCCGTACATGAGGACTTACTCCTAATTGTGGTGGCCCTAGATTGGAGCCTGCTAGGTTCGACTTTCAACTCATCGACTAATATCTGGCGAAGCTTCTCGTTTTCTTGCATTAGCTCATCAATTAGCAACTGATGTTTCAACACCTGAATGCATAAGAAAGTTTGTGGTCAGTAAGTATGAACTGACAAGAAGAGAAGTAGGACAAAACTCGATTATTTGGGGAGTGGGGAATAGAAACCATTGATGAATCAAATCGTGGGTCAACATCTCCAACACTGTGGAATCGGCCGTTCCACAGTTTCTAATATATAATGCTTGAGATACATTGATCATTCTATAGATGAATGGCAAGGATCAAGTAACTGTTGGCAGAAAACCGACAGTCCAAACAGGAATATCAAAGTTGCAAGTTGTAATTTCAATTATATGTCAAAGTTATGGATTTACTTTCAATAATTCTTACTTGCATTTAACTTTAGTTATTACAATATATTCTAAAACAAAAGGAGAAACATGAAAAACTGGTGAAACCAGAACTAGAACAGGACTGGGACCAAACCCGAAATTGACCATAGCACAGTTCTTTTACATTCCGCCCAGAGGTTCCAAGCCGGGCTCTGATGGTTCGGAACCATTGACCTTGTCTAAGTGAGGACACACCATGTATTTAGTAAAGGAATTTGAACAGGAGACAAAATTCATATCATTTGTGGCTGGAAAGAGTTAGTTGGGGTTATTTTCCTCATTAGAGCCACACCAAGATCCTAAAAGTACCAAGCTGTACTTGCCGAGAAATGTCACCATTTGAACGTTGCTCGGCCTATATAATTTCATAATTAACCACATTCCAATTCCTATGTAACAGATTCTTAAGAGTTGCAACTGTTTCTTAAACAGTTAAACCAGGCAGAAAATTTAGTTTTTAGGATGTCATGTCACAACCAATTTTGAGTTTATCCTTATCGTTGTTATATGCATTATCACTATCAATGAAACTAAAGTTTCTAAAAGAAGTAGCAGACAAAACAACATTGAACTAGAAAATTTGATTTTATATGACTATATAGAGAAAAAGATAAAGTAAAACAAGCATTTAGTTCTGTATATCATTACCATTTCAAGCATGCTATCTTGCAACCGAGGTGCCCTGACCTGCAACGGAACCTAGAATCAGTAACTTTTACCTAAACGAAACTAAAGCTTAAGCAATCAAAGGAGCTTAATACATGTTTATAGCAATTACAGCACCATACACAGATACTGCCAACAGTCATATGAGCATAAAGTGCATTACCCTTGAAAGAAATTCAAAAGAGGATAGTAGAGATGGGGTGATAAAGTAAATCAGAGAAGCATGTACTGATCAAGCTCTGTAGACCTGAAACAGTAAAATGACTAACTGTTTGGGAGATAAACAAATAACAATTGTGCATAGACCAAACTGCACGCACCCCAACCAAAAATATAAATGCCTCGTAACTTTGAAGCATTTTTCTTTCTTTTCTCTCCTGTTATAAAAATAAAGCATAATGAATTTGAACTACAGAAAGTGTCCAGCAACAAATTAGCACCATGCACCAAGGTAGCATCTATTCAGAGGAGAATGGAGAATTGTAAGTCTTTATCTTTTATTCAACCACAATTCTGTTTTTATATCATGACTCATGAGTGCTTTAGACCTTTCAACATAAGAATCTTCAGCAGAAACATACTAGTTATTTCTAGTTTCACAATTCAGCATCATCTAAGCTCTACCACTTGACACTTGTCAGTTAATACTTAATAGCATTCCAAAATTTCAGAACTTAGAGGGCTACTATTCTAACACATGCTCTAGTAATGAGTTTCATGTATTCATACTTGTTCATGAGAGGAGCTGCCCTCCTCTTTGAGATCTTTCAAAAATTTGTCAAGGACTTTCTCTGTTCGACTGGTATATTCCGCATCTGTTGCAGCACTTCTCTGTGCTAAAGTCCCTTCTGGAGAAAATGGCGCAGCCCCAGTCCTATTGTTTGATAATGATTTAGCTGACTGAGTCGTTCTTCGATTTTCATTTGATGATTCGTCAACCATGCTCTTCCCGCTTTGTAAAGATGGAGGGGAAATCATCCCTTGATTAACAGACAGGGAAGAACTGGAATCTATTCCAATTCTTTCCATCACACGTGTTGCCACTTGCTGAAAATTGGGAAATGAAATAAAGGTAAGGAAAAATAATTTCATCCAGCTGGATAAACACGGAAATGAGAAGACAGCAGCAACACATACTAAAACTTGTGACTGTATCTGATGCAGCACACTAGGCTTCACAGCAAGGCCTGTCATTTATTGAAGTAAATTAGCTATCTAATGCAAGTCAGGAATATGATGCTGGCCATTTCCAATTAATACAGTGTCCTAACTCAAGGAAACAATTCTTTGTATGCCCACATAATTTTATTAAGTGTTGAACTAATTTTATGATTTAAAAGCCTAGAAAGGGATAGCCTTGAGGCAGAGAACATGAATAATGAAAACAAAGACATCTGAAAGCAATCATATCAGGCTCACAATCTTGCCATCTAACAGAGAAACTGAATAGTGAAACAATGGAAAGGGCTCCCAGAAACATTCAGTGTGTGTCTATTTCATCAGGGATTCCCAGATATTAGATTACACAAAACTCTACAAGTTAAGTCAGTGAATTTATATTCTTCCGGGTACATACCAACTCCAAATCCATGGCCAAAACCCACTCCACAGCCAATACCCGCTTGAATGTTCTTGGCACCGACTTTCTTTAGCTACATACATGAAAGAGGGAGAAGAAAAAAAGGATCAAGAAAGTAGATCTGGCATAGAAAGTGCAAAAATGGAAACACATACCAGAAACACATACAGAATTATTGACATGTCTTTGCACACCAGAAAATGCATCAGTTGCTCCCCTAGTGGCACTCATGACTTGGCCCAAGACCGGTACTGCACCTAATGACAAATAGATTTCACAATAAATGGAAATATCAAGAAGCCGTGTTACGAGAGCTTACAGATAAGATAACATCGTCATGTAGCATCTTTCGTGACTCACAATTGAAGTACTATATCTATCATGAGATAATAAGTTGATTAGTCGCACCAGCATCAGTAAACCGATGAATTCCAAGGTTCCCAAGTTTCATCACATTTCAGAGCACTTTTTTCAAACTATTTTTTGTCAAAATCTTCGTGATCACATAATTATATCGATGAAGTACTATACCTATAATAATATGCTTCTCTAGAAAACAGCTATTTGTTTATGAAAACCTAAGCTTCATGGATAATCGAACCAGGCATTGAAATGGAAAAGGAATGTATATGAGTTTCTCATAAGCATTTGAGTTTTTTAGCATTATTTAGGCGAGGAAACAATTACTTTTATCAAACATCTTTCATAGAGTTGAAAAACAAAGCAGATGCACATTTCAGACCTCATCGTTCAGAGATTCAACTCTCTATTTTGATCAAATTGAATTCGAACATCTTAAAAAACAGCCATTTGTTTATGAAAGCCTAAGCTTCATGAATAATCTAATCATGCATTGAAATGGAAGAATGTATATGAGTTTCTTGTAAGCATTTGAGTTTTTGAGTATTATTTAGGCGGGGAAACAATCTCATTTCTATTGAGTACATCAAACATTTTTCGTAGAGTTGAAAAACAAACCCCAAATACTCAATCTCAGACTTCATCATTCAGAGGTTCAACTCTCTAATTTTCACCAAAATGAATTCGAACATCTTAAAAAATGATCATAACTACCACTTCACATTCCAAACACTAACATCGCATTCAGCATCACAAATCCAATTTCGAGAGGCATTCTCGCAACATCACAAAATCTAATTCAAGTCTAATTCAAAATCTAATTCAAATGCGAGGCATGCTTCAACATAAACCCTAGTCTGGAAAGGGAGAAACAAAAATTCACCTAAATTGATAGGGCGGCCGACGCCAATGCCAACACCACAGCCGACTCCAAAACCGGTGAATATTTGGCCCACTTTTAAAGTAAATGGAATCTCAAACCCCATACCTCTCCTTCCCGTTCTATCGTTCGTATAAATTACTCGGCCGCCGTCGCCGCCGCCGCCGCCGCCGCCGCCTCCGCCTTTCGTCGCCATTACAGCTTATTTCTCAATTTCCTTCTCTGCGAGCTGCAGCAAAAGCCTTCATTTTTTAATGAACCAAATACATGAAATATAAAAAAGACCCATCATATTAGATGGAGGTTCGTTTAAAAATAATTTTATTTTTACGTTATTTATTGCATAATTAATTAATTAATTATAACGACGTTATTTTCATAAAGTAGTCCTATATAGATTTTCGTATCGGATTCAATTTTTACTTATATATAAATTATGGAAAAGATACGAAAATTCATAAGTTTGTGTATTTTTTCTGAAAATTTTCAAAGTTGGTGTACAATATCAAAATATAGCAAATTTATGTGTAAAATCAAAATGGACCCAAAATTGGAATATTTATCCCAGCGAGATGGGATCCTCTGTCCCACAATCTTCTGTGTGTCACTGTGTTCTATCACGAATTTCACTATTTTTAATAATATTTGTTTTAAAATAAATTTTTATTATGTCATCATACAACATGATTAACATTTATAGCAAGAAAAATAGAATTTTTAAAAATTATATACCATATTTTTTAAATAATCAACCACAATAAGTATTTATTTAATCAAAATATTCAAAAATTATACTTCCGTCGTCCCATTACAAGTGCTAAGTAATTAAAGGGCGCGTGAATTAAGAAATAAATATTTAGGGAGTGTTTAAGTTAAATAAAGTAGGAAAGATAAAAATAAAAATATAATTAAATAAATAATTAAGTAAGAGAGAGAAAAAGGTAAATAGTAAATTAGGAAAAATAAAAGTGGTAATTATTTTCTTTTATGAAAAGTAGCACTTGTAATGAGACGCTTAAAATTATATAATTGGACGAAATGAAGAGTATAATAGGGATGTCTATCGGGCCAACTCACTTGGTTTCGGGCCAGCCCATTCGGTTTTGGGTTATTTTCGGGTCGGGCTAGTCGGGCTTTTTTTATTTCAGGCTAAAATATTTCGGCCCTAATTCTAACCCTCTCGGTTTCGGGCAAGCCCGTCGGGCCGGAATATTTATTACTCCCTCCGTCCCTCAATTGTTGGTGCATTTTTTTTCGGCACGTGAATTAAGGAGAGTTGAAAAAGTAGTGTAAATTGTATGAAATAGTGATAAGAATATATATTATATTTAAAGTTGTGTGTGGAGTAAAATGTTCAAAAAATGAAATGTACCAAGATGGTGGGACATCACAAAAAGGAATGTGCACCAACAATTGTGGGACGAAGGGAATAAAAAATAATAAATATTAGTAATTTTTTCTTGATAAATATTTTTTTAACAAAAATTATATCGCGTTTACTAATTATTTGAAACATATTTAACATAAGTAATTATCCTTTCAATTTTTATGCCATAAATTTTTGTATTGGATATTGGAAAAAATAAAAACACGATTTACAAACATCATAACCTT
>JAYJMF010000002.1:5641738-5653636 GCA_036873715.1 Salvia sclarea | reverse complement strand
TATATATATATATTCAAACTTAAATAAATTAGAATTTTGACATGATTCCAAAATTTGTTTTGCCAATAACTCGGTGGCATCTTTGTAGTACGATTACGAATCTGAATCTACCACTGAAAAGCTCTCAACAGCTAATTATTTTATCAGAATCTGAATCTACCACTGAAAAGCTGTCGACGGATAATTTTTCTATCGTTGGAAGTGGTCGGGAAATTACTTGAAAGTTGTTGTCCTAAACACTTATATAATTTTTATGTCGGAATTTGGAATCATATACATTAAAAAAGGCCAAATTGGTTGTAAAATCATAATCTATACCTAAATTCCGATTTTTCCCATGAACTATAAAGTTGGTGGCTAAAATCATAATCTTTTAACGTTTCTGAATTTCCCGCGAATTTAAATTCCGGCCAAATCAAAATTGACGTGGCACCGGACTAATCTGACATGGCACTATTTCCGGCGTCCAAAAATGACTTAGTTGAGTTAATTGGTTGTAAAATCATAAACTATCGATAAATTCTAGTTTTTTCCATAACCTATAAAATTTCTGGTTTTTCCTCCAAATTAAAATTTCAACCAAATTACTATCGATTACGAATCTGAATCTACCACTGAAAAGCTCTCGATAGCTAACCATATTCATTTTCTTATCGTTGGAAGTGGTCGGGAAATTACTTGAAAGTTGTTGTCCTAAACACTTATACTCCCTCCGTCCACGAATATAATGCATCGTTTGACTTGGTGCGGATTTTAATAAAATGTAGTTGACTTTAGTTGTAGTGAAGTATGAGTTCCACAAAAAAGTATTGTTAAATGTAAAAGTAATGTTAGTAGAGAATGAGCTCCACATAAAGTTATTGAAAAGTGTAAAAGTAGTGTAAATAAATATTAAAGTAAGAGTAATAAAGTGAAATAGAATGTGAGTCATGTCAAAAAATAGGAGTGCATAATCTTCGTGGACGGAGGGAGTATAATTTTTTTGTCGGAATTTGGAATCATATACATTAAAAAACTATTGTCGACAACGACATCAGATTGTCCATTGTACTTCGAACAATAAAGTTATTGACCAACAAACTTTTGACTACTTAAGGTGATATAACAAAATTTATAAAGTTTATGATTCTTTTACAAAAATTTGAGATTTGATTACAAACCAAAATTTGTTTATAGTTTATTACTAACTAATGGAATTATTTGGATTGCAGAAAAATGAGGTTGATTATAGCGATTTTGTTGGCATTGTGGCTCTTCTCATCGTGAATTCAACTATTAGTTTTATAGAAGAGAATAATGCAGGAAATGCAGCTGCAGCTCTCATGGCGCGTTTGGCCCCAAAAGCGAAGGTTAAAAATTTGTGATTGTATTACTCTTTTTTGTTTTTCTTGATAATTTAATAAAAAAAAAACAATGATTTTTTTAAAAAAAACTACCAAATTGCCATCCAAATCCAAATCAATTTGAAATCAATTTGAGAACGTGTATTCCCTCTTTTTATAATAGTATAGATACGTATGATCAGGTTTTACGCGACGCGAAATGGAACGAGGAAGATGCATCGGTTTTGGTTCCGGGAGATATTATTAGCATCAAACTTGGAGATATTATTCCCGCCGATGCAAGATTACTGCAAGGAGACCCGTTGAAGATCGACCAGGTATCAAAATAGTTTGGAGTTTAAAATGATATTAAAAATATATATATATATGTATATATTTTCACTAAGAAAAATATAATATTGTCACGTTCTCATGTGAGTCCATCTCTTATTTCGTCGTATGTGATGTTTGTTTTCAGTCTGCTTTAACCGGAGAGTCGCTCCCGGTGACGAAGCATCCCGGTGACGGGGTGTATTCGGGGTCGACGTGCAAGCAAGGCGAGATCGAAGCAGTTGTGATTGCGACGGGAGTGCATACTTTCTTCGGCAAGGCGGCTCACCTTGTTGAAAACACCACACATGTTGGACATTTTCAGCAGGTTTGTATTACTCCCTCCGTCCCATTAGTAATATTCCAATTTTTTTTTAGGATTGTCCCCTTTATAATGGCCCAGACCAAATAATGAAATAAACTGTTTGGGGTGAGTCCAACAATCACGGAAGGGAGACGTCGGGTACGTCCGGATCAATGGGCACTAGCAACCTGAGACCAAGGAACACGTTAGGGCCCTCCTGAGAGCACCGGTGGGGGTGTCGATGGAGGGGCCTCCGACGCTCAAGTTAGTATCGTTTCACATAATAAGACAGAAAAGAGAGTAAATAACGAGAATAATTAAAGAGAAATATGAGAATAGGGTCGATCCGGTTAGGGTCCGTTCCGGTTGATTGTGGTAGTCAATAGTAACTGTGGAGCGCAAGCTAATGGCTGTCTAGGTTCACTCCGACTCCCCCCGGTTGACCAGGTGGCCAAGACCTTAAGAGGATGAGAGCGAGCGTGGATTGATAGTTATTCCGGGAGAGAAAGTTCGTGAGATCGAGTGCGTTAATGCCAGTCAGTGTGTGAACGTGTCCTCTCTCTCCCCAGAGCGTGGTTATATAGTCGTCTTGTGGCGGCTCGGGTTTGACTTGGTCTAGGGTTATCCCCCAGGTAGCTCCGATTTATCCGGGGGTAGTTAGACGCCGCCTTTAGGGTTTCTGCTAGGTAGTTCGACCTTATCTTTTCTCAAGACGGATGGGCTCGGGGCCCAGGCCTGTCGAGGCCGTGGTGGGCCTAGGAGGTTAGTCTTGGGCTTATCAAGAGCATGATGGGCCTGTAAAGCCTGCATTACCTAGTCGGGTTTTGTAGTTAGTTGGGCTATACTGATTTTGCCCTCTACATAAACTAAGGTCTTAATTGCAATTTTATCATTTTTTTCTATTGCTTTACTATTTATTTTATTCTATTTTTACTCTTCTTTCTCCTACTTTATAATTTCTATCATTTTTCTCTCACATTTTAACTTTATTGAACTAATTCCGTACCCCTTTTTTGGAGACATAATTATTAATGGAATAGAGATTGGAGAGAGTACTATATAGACTTAATATATAAATTATATTAAAGAGCTAATTTATTGAAATAACAAAAGAAATCATATTCACAATTATTAAACAAAAAAACTAGCATTTTTTGTGTTAAATGTCAAAATATAATAAATCTATAAAAACTAGCATTTTCAGCTGGTTTGTATTACTATATAGAGTTAATATATATATATATATATATATATTAAATTAATTAAAATGGGCAAAATAAATTGTATCCATGGTTATAAAAATATGAAAATTTTTAGCCACTTTTTGTCATGACAAATTTACCCTTAATCAACTTGACCTAATATTTAACCACACACACACACATCCCTATCATAGTTCGTCGAACCACCAATATTACGCGATCTCACCGCCGGCGCGGGAAATTGTATAACAGTGTAAAACGCATTGTCAAAACGTTGCGTGATTTAACAATGCATTTTACATTGCCATGCGTTTGCAAGACCATTACACGGTTTCATGAAATTGTGCAATAGATGCATTTTACGCCGTTGCAGGCTTAAGGGTATTATGGTAATAGTGGCTAGCATTCCATGTTTTTTTTTTTTTTGATCGAATAAAGTTAGTTGTTAGTAGTTAGTTCACCAAGCACCAAACACTCCTAGATTATCTCACCAAGCCTCCATGTTTCTTATAACAATGAATGTATATTTTCTTTTCTGATTGATTGATTAGGTGTTGACATCAATTGGAAACTTCTGCATTTGCTCAATAGCAACTGGGATGGTGATTGAAGTGATTGTGCTTGTATCCCAACATAGAAAGTTCCGCGACGTTATAGAGAACCTTCTCGTGCTATTGATCGGTGGAATCCCCATCGCGATGCCCACAGTGCTCTCAGTCACCATGGCCATCGGCTCCCACCGCCTCTCCCAGCAGG
The DNA here is from genome assembly GCA_036873715.1 of Salvia sclarea. Classification (NCBI taxonomy): domain Eukaryota; kingdom Viridiplantae; phylum Streptophyta; class Magnoliopsida; order Lamiales; family Lamiaceae; genus Salvia; species Salvia sclarea. Next base: position 5,649,722 of record JAYJMF010000002.1, on the reverse strand, counting down.
GCGCCATCACCAAGAGGATGACCGCCATCGAGGAAATGGCTGGGATGGATGTCCTCTGCAGCGACAAAACCGGCACTCTAACGCTCAACAAACTCACCGTCGACAAAAACATCGTTGAGGTAATCATCCCCTTGAGCCTCTTGCCTTGAACTTAGGCAAGGTCTCTGAAACAGGGGCGGATCCAGGATTTGCTGATAAATTTTTTCAGTAACAAAAATACATCATAATTAGGCTCATTGAGGAGTGACACGATGATTGTATTGTTAAGTGGATCACTTTATGTAAATAAGATGAAAAGTTGAGGATAAAAAAGTAGAGTATTTTTAATATAAATGGAATGGACCTATATTCTAGGGACGAACGTAAATAAAAAAATGAGCCTATATTTCAGGGACGGATGGAGTATTAGTAACAAAAATGTGTGAATTTTCGTATTCTAAATTCCAATACATTAGACTTCTAAGAATTAAAAAACATAACATTTGGGGGTGGGCTTTAGCCATCGCTAGACCTTGTGTAGATCCGCCATTGCTTGGAAACAGAGGCGGACGTAGAAAAATCTTTGATGTGGGGACTATATTTTCTAAATTTTTTGAGTTCGAGAATTTATTTTCCTACAATTTTTGTTTTACGAAGGACCAATAATTTGACGATTTTATAAGAACAAGAAGAATATGTTCTTTTTAGCTTGGTGGGGGCTTAAGCCCCCCTTGGCTACTCTTCTGTTTGCTATTGCTTGGGATGGAACCATTTATGCAAACTACATTACATATATATATATATATAATATATTTAGCTGATTAATTTAGTATGGGGTTTAGGTATTTGCAAAGGATGTTGACAAAGATATGGTTGTTTTAATGGCTGCAAGAGCTTCAAGGTTGGAAAATCAAGATGCTATTGACTGCGCTATAGTTTCCATGTTAGATGATCCTAAAGAGGTAATATTATATTCAAATTTCACAATTATATAGTATTCCCTCTGTCCATCAGATATATGCCACAATTTCCTTTTGACAAATATTTCTATCAGGTCGACTTGACCGTCAGTCTCATGGTACTTCATGTTATATGAATTGGTACTTTATTCAATATATATTGGTACTCTATATGAAATGATACTACGTGTATTGGTGAATGATACTTTGGCCTGACACAAATGTACCTCCTTCCTTTTTAGTACGTCTATACCACTTTCCATTTATAATAGTAAAACCCACAGAACTTACAATATCAGCCACACATTTAATGTTACTTTTTTTTCCACTCACACACTAGCAATTTTTTGTTAAAACTCGTGCCTTCTCAAATATGACATATTTTTTGTGAACGTACGGAGTAATTAGCCTCAATTTGGTGTTTATTTGTTGAATTGAAGGCTAGGGCTGGGATAAGAGAGGTTCATTTCTTGCCATTCAACCCCACAGACAAGAGGACTGCACTAACCTACATAGACAGTGATGGTAATATTAGCATATAGTAATATTTATGTTATATGTAAGGTTATTTTAGTATTTCCTTGTTTTGTAGTGTTAAACTCATTATGTTATTATTATTCAATTTTTTCGTTTTCTTTCTGGATCTCTAAATTATCAGGTAAAATGCACAGAGTCAGCAAAGGTGCTCCTGAGCAGGTACCTCAACTTAATCCAATATAAAATATATATACATATAACTTGAAGGAAAAAATGCAAGAGAAATCACAAATTATGATCCATTTTGTAATTTTAACACTAGTTCTAAATACATCAAACTATATATCTAGAATGTAGCGGTGAGTCTGACATTTGGGGTTGTACACGTGGCTTTTTAGGCCATCTGGCTTCTCGTTTCTGCCAATTCATTGAGGAGAGAGATCGACCTCAAATTAGGGAGTGATTTGGTAGTCGAAACAAAGAGGAACTTTTTCAACGTACAACTTCGATAGGAACTTTAAAACTATATAGTTCGTTGATTTTGATTGAGTAATGATTGAGATTTTTACTCGGTTTTGGAGGTTAATTTGAGTTTCTATTGAAAAAAAATAATACATGAATTGTGCAATTTTTTTTCAAAGATCTCGACGGATAGAATATATAACCTATCTAAAGATCAATGTTTTACAATAGGACTTAGCCCAAAGGTGACTAATTTTGTTCATTTGATTGCAAACTTTTAATAGTTAATCTAAAATAAGCCATATTACTTTTAGATTGATATATAATTTTCAAATCTTATTGCAGATTCTTAACCTAGCACATAACAGATCAGAAATTGCAAAGAGAGTGCACTCTATAATTGATAAATTTGCTGAAAGAGGCCTAAGATCCCTTGCTGTTGCAAGACAGGTAACCTAATTTGTTACACATTCCCATCACTTGACTTGTGATGCATCCATTCAATTTGTTAAAAAAGTTGCTGAAACAAACACGTTTATGCTCGTTTCAGCAAGTCCCCGAAGGAACTAAAGAAAGCCCCGGTGGTCCGTGGGAATTTCTCGGTCTTCTCCCTCTCTTTGACCCCCCACGCCACGACAGCGCAGAGACTATCAGAAAAGCCCTTGACCTTGGAGTCAGTGTTAAAATGATCACAGGTTTGCATGTGCTAACTTATCTCCTCTTTATGTCCCATCAAGTATGTCATCATACTTTTGGACCCAAAAATTAAGAAAATGGTGTTTTTAGGCACTAAGTTGACAAATTCTTTTTAAGGCAAATTTATTTCCTTTTGAGCTTGTGTCATTACTAACTGATCGACCCAAAATGGAAAGTGTGTCATATTTAGTGGGACGGAGGGAGTATATTCTGATGCTCCGCTAGCAATTACATGACATCATGCGTTCTCGTATTGCTAAAATGGTTAACCTGGACTTCTAGAAGAATCCATTGTGCTCATACAGTACAACTTATTAATGCTACAGGTGATCAACTAGCAATTGCTAAGGAGACGGGACGAAGGCTTGGAATGGGCACGAACATGTATCCTTCGTCGTCGTTGCTAGGAGAGCACAAGGACTCCTCGGCTGCTGCCCTACCGGTGGAGGAGCTCATCGAGAAAGCTGATGGATTCGCAGGCGTCTTTCCGGGTAATTGTCACTATAACAAAATTGTTTGGTAGTGACATAATTTTTGTCATCAAGTGCAAGTGAAGTGTCATAAATTTTGTTACATAACATAAGTTAGGTACATTCACAGATGCAGGTGGAGGTTAACATAAAAACTATTTCTATCGTGAGAATGTAAAAACCAGAAAAATTATTAGTTCATCATGAAAGTTGATCTGAATCTGCCAGGAGAGTTTGTGAATCCAAAAACACAGAAAAATAGATTTTTCGCAGATTTTGGGATTTGAACCCAGTGATATATTCTGTGCTTTTTGATTCAGAAACTTTCCCAACAGATTCATCAACTTTCATAGTCAATTCATTCTCAGGTAAAAATGGTGCTTATTTGAACCGTCCTCCACATGCATATGTCTATATACTTTTGTTACATATAAAAATGTACTCCCTCCGTCCCACGAAACTTGTTACGTTTTCCTTTTTAGTCCGTCCCACGAAACTTGTTACGTTTCTATTTTGGGTCAAGATTAAAAAAAAAAGGGATTTTAAGTACAATTATCTCAACTAATTGCACCCCTTATTACTCCCTCATTTCACCCCCTTATCACCTTTTCACTTTATTACCTACACATTTACAGCACTAACACTAACTCCTTAAATCCCGTGTCGAAAAGAAATACTATAACATGTTTTGCTGGACGAAGGGAGTACATAACTTTTGTTACTTACAAAAATTAATACGCCCTCAAATGTCACTAAATCTTGTGACATGCATAATATTTTCCTAGCTACCACAAGATTGTCACAATTATTATAGACAATTTTAATTCATTTCCTTTCTGCAGAGCACAAGTACGAAATTGTGAAGATATTGCAGACGAGGAAGCACATTTGTGGGATGACCGGCGACGGAGTGAACGATGCTCCGGCGTTGAAGATTGCCGACATTGGAATCGCAGTTGCAGATTCGACAGATGCTGCTCGTAGCGCCTCCGACATAGTCCTCACCGAGCCAGGGCTGAGTGTCATCATCAGCGCTGTCTTAACGAGCCGTGCCATTTTCCAGAGGATGAAGAACTATACAGTTAGTTATCATCAAACTGCATACTCAATTGATTGGCGTTTACTTTGAATGATAGGATGGATATATTAAAAAAAAAAAAAGTTCATGCATTTACTTTGATGGATCGGTCAATTTTGAACTTTTTTCACTATCTTATCGTTCAAATTAATAGTTAATCATATGTTTTTATCAATATATCTTATCACTCAAAGTAAATGTCTGCGAAATGTTCAGTATTTGCAACATCTGCCTAAGCATGTCATGATCTTCATCTCTAATTTATTTTTCTTTTTTGGGCAGATATATGCCGTATCTATCACAATACGTATAGTGGTAAGCTTATAAACACTACTCTTTTACGATGTACTAGCAGATTTTACAGTGCGCGCGTTGCACACAATTTATAACACCTAAATTATTAGAGTTAAATAATCATAATCGTAATAATTTTTTTTATCAACTACTACTAATTAATTAGTTAAAGTTTTTGTTTAATTTGATTGTTACGAATGGTCTCCATCAATTAATTCCGTAAGTAGAAGCCGTGATATGATTGGAGTTGGTTAAATTTATAGATGAATAGATAATTTATATATAAATATATAATTATATTTTTTATATTAATAGGTAATTAGTAATTTACATAATTATCCTCACCAAGGCTCTTTTAGTATTAGTATAAGTATAGATATAAATATGAATGTTGATTCATGGTATAATTAATGGTCTCTCCTTTTCTCACACAGATGGGATTTATGTTACTCACTGCATTTTGGAAGTTCGATTTCCCTCCATTTATGGTTCTTGTCATTGCAATTCTTAATGATGGTAAGAACTAAATAATAAGTATTAAAACTACAAATATTTTCAAATAATATTTTTCTAAACTTTTCGTTAGCTTTTGCATAGTTGTTAGCTTGAACTATAGAACATTTTCTAACATTTTCGTCAACGATCGATGTTATGTAATTCAAATAATATTATGCTATTACTAACTTTTATATTCTTTTTTAAAACTAGCTAGTACATTTTTGACACATTTATGAATTATGACTAGTTAGTTGGTCTTCTATAAATAAAATATTTCTAGCTCCGTCACTGTATTCGATATTCATTTTTCTACGTGAAGGTACGATTATGACGATATCGAAAGACAGAGTGAGGCCGTCTCCGTTGCCGGACTCGTGGAAGCTGAGTGAGATTTTCGCGACGGGAATCGTTCTAGGCGCTTACCTTGCTCTAATGACCGTCATATTCTTCTACTTGGCCTATGAAACCAACTTCTTCGCGGTAAATTTGCATCCTGTTGATTAATAAAAGGGTGTTTGGCCGAGTTTATAAACTTCTTATAACAGCTTATAAGTTGATATCAGGCCTGTCACGATCAACTTTGAGGCCACGACCACAAAAAAAATTGATCTGACATATTATGCTTAAACTCAAAATAAATGCAACATTTTTGTGTTGAAGATGTGATTTGAACACACATCAATCAATTCAAATGAAAGTAACAACCAAACCAACTAAGCTAACAAGATAAATCAACAATTAATGGTACAAAATGTATTTTGGAGCCCTCGTTTTTGGGGGGCCCTATGCCGTCGAGCACCTTGAACCAACTAATAGCCGGCCTGGTTGATATAAGAAGCTTATAAGCTTTTGAAAGTGTGACAAAATAAAATCATAAACAACATATAAGTTGCGATTACAAAGTGACCAAAACAACAATATTCTGAATTCTGATCATATTGTGTGCCATTTTGCTATCTCAGAAACATTTCCATGTAGAAGATTTCAGCCAGCATGTGGGCAAGCTAATTGATGATAGCTCAAAAGAGTTGAAACAAAAGTTATCATCTGCAGTTTATCTCCAAGTGAGCACCATCAGCCAGGCCTTGATATTCGTCACTCGATCCCGAGGATGGTCCTACACTGAGCGGCCCGGTCTACTCCTCGTGGCCGCCTTCATCGTCGCACAATTGGTTAGAATTTTTTTTCCCTTCAAAAAACCAACTTAGTTAGAGGGTGGTTTGTTGGGCTTATAAGCTCCTTAAAACACCTTATAAGATATTTAGAATTTTATAAACTAGTGCAAAGTACTCCCTTCGTCCACCAAGAGTATATTACTTGGTGGACACACAGGTTTTAAGAAAAGTATGATGATTAAAGTAAAAGTGAAGAAAATAAAGTATAAGTGGATAAAGTAGGGTAAAGTTGTCCAAATAAGGAAAGTGATATACTCTTTGTGGACTCTCAAAATGACAAATATGATATACTCTTTGTGGACGGAGGGGTATATGACAGTATAAGCTTCTGAACGGCTTAAAGCTAGTAAAATAAGCACGGCCCGACCAAGCCTAGTTGTCCATTGGGCGGGTTTGCTCCTCAACCCGCTTAAATTCTTACTGAATTTATAAGCTGTTTAAAATAAGCTTGGTAAAGTAACCCGGCCCCTTGATGTGTGTGGTAATAACAGGTTGCAACCTTGATATCTGCGGAGGTGACATGTGAAATGTTCGGGGTCACGAAAATCGGGTGGGGATGGACAGGTGTGATTTGGTTGTACAACATTTTGTCATATATGTTGCTCGATCCTATCAAATTTGGAGTCCGATATGCACTCAGTGGGAGAGCTTGGAATTTGCTTCTTAACCAAAGGGTTTGTTCAAATTTTACTTCTTCACTTATGTCTTTATTTTTAACATACTATTAATGAACTGAATGAATGAATGAATGGATGAATGAATGTGTACGCTTTCAGACTGCCTTCAACTCCCAAAAGGACTTTGGAAAGGAAGCTCGAGAAGCGGCATGGGCAGCCGAACAGAGAACCATCCATGGTTTGCAATCGGCGGAAACAAAGATGTTTAGCGAGAAAAACCCCTCTAGGGAGATGAATATCATGGCCGAGGAAGCTAAGAGACGCGCAGAAGTTGCAAGGTTAGTGTCTCGATCCGGTGTTGAGATCCTTTGTCTCACTATTAAATTTACTATTGCAAAAAGAATACTCCCTCCCATTTTATATATAAGTCGTTTGCAAAACATTTTGTAGAAAATACTAAAAGAATGTGGTCTTTCCTAGACTAGTTGAAGACATTTTTTAAAAATGTTAAAGAATTGGGGGTACAAATCCGAAAAATAATTATAATACTATAATGACACCTTGATTAACCGATTATTACTAAAAATTAAGGTCTAAAAAACTATATATTCTACTTATGAAATAATCAATGGTTAACTATGAAATTGAAAACCAAAAGGTTGAAAGAATTACATATATACCCCGATTGGATATTAAAACACGATCAAGAAGACAAATTTGATTGGGAAAAAAAAAAAAGAATCTAAGAAACGTTAATAGGCGATGATCACTTGGTTGATGCATGTTGGCTCTTTTCTTAATTATAATTTTGATAGATTAATTGATGTTTTGTTTTTGTAATTAATATATATAGGTTGAGAGAGCTGCACACATTGAAAGGGAAGGTGGAATCCTTTGCAAAGTTGAGGGGATTAGACATTGATGTCAACCCACACTACACTGTCTAAACCTTAATTAATTTCTTGTTCATGCATTTATATATGTTAGAGAGAGTCAATAAGACCTATGCATGCCACTCTCAATGCATCTGTATTTTTATCCAATTATAGACTATAGCTACTATCTTTTCCTTTAATTTCATTGTATTTTTGTCACATTCAAGTAATAATATTGGAGCAATGGATTAGGCCAAAAAGGAGAAGAAATAATGGCCATGGATTGATTCATACTCCCCCCATTTCAAAATATAAGTCTTCCTAAGCATGGGCACATATATTAAGAAATTTTTTTCTTCTTATTCAACCTTAATTAATTACATTAATGAAGTAGTTTATTTTAT
>JAYJMF010000002.1:5621102-5634479 GCA_036873715.1 Salvia sclarea | reverse complement strand
ACGTTCTTCTCCTTCTTCCTTCCTTTCTTTTACGCTTTACACTTTGAATCTGTGGAATCAAGGATCACTTTACAACAGTATTCTATTTTATAATATGCAATGTTCAATAATAAATCGTGCATGCAATATTTGGTATAAATAATGCACGTTTTGATAACAAATTACGCATAAATGTAATCAGATATTGAGATTTAATTTAATATGCAAGATCTATTACTTGTTTCAAATTAAAGTTTGATATATATTTCAGTTATGACGTTTGGTTTGGAAAGGTGCCAAGATCAAGTTCTATTTAAATTTCACTTTGAATTAATTAATAATTAAATTCCAAGTACTGCAATTCCGCAATAAATTGATGGGATGAAATCTGAAGTTCTAATTACTATAAAATTTTAAATATTTTAATATATGTATATTGTTTTAAATTCCTATTACTGTCTATAGTTTGAGGGTAATGGTGAAATTAGAATGTTATATTTCTAAGAGTATATTATATTATTAAATATATAAAAATACTATAAGAATACATGAATTCATCGCTATTTATAAAAATCTGTTTGGTATTAATTATCGACAAGAAGAAAAAGAAGAAGGTACATAAGTTTAGAGACAATAATTGAAACAAATAATATAATCATCATACAGATGTTATGGGGTTGGGATCCTTTGTTCCATAATTTTCCGTGTGCCACCATACCACTACTAATTTCACTATTTTTAATATCTTTTGTCGTGAAATAAAAATTTATAATTACATAATGTATCATGATTAATATTTATAATAAAAATTAAAATTTTAAAAAATCATATAGCTAAATATTCCAAAATTTTGAAAGTGAAAATTAATCTCATAATATTTTAATATAATTTTGATTGATATTTGATGATTTATGACATTACTCATCCTTTTACATCGACTTAGTCTCCATGGTTAATTATCTCTATTTCTTTAGGTAGGACTACGCAATGCATCATTTCCTCTCAAAATTCTAACCAAGAAATGCTAGTGAAGATGGAGAAGGCCGAAGGGAAATTGCAAGATATAGATATATATTATACCCATTGAGAAACTATGTACCCATATTATGAATTGATCATGAACCCATTTTTAAATTAATTTAGGGCCACCTCTTTTGTAATTGCATTTGCCAACAATTTCATGAAATTCTTGCAGAACAATGGCCGTCCATATTTTAAGGTGAAAACTCCTAAATCACACTAGCTCAAAAAACTCCAGCCTTCCGTCACCAAAAAAGAAAAACTAAATCCGGAAAAATTGTTTGATCGTGCACCGCTCTCGGAATTGAACAAAATCTATAAAAGAAGCATGGATCCACATACGATAAGGGCGTCTTCATTTGTTGCTGCATGGAGGCACCATCAAGTTATTGCTTAGCAACTAGAAACTGTTAGGCAATAAGGAAGGAGATAGAGACTTATTAGTTCTCTTTATCTCTTTCCACTTGAAAAAAAAGGAATCATGGCTTCCGACATTTCGCTAGAAGATATAAGAAATGAAACAGCCGATCTTGTAAGTGTTGGATCCGTTGCTCTTTTTGAAGATAAAGTGACGAATTAATGATTAATGTTGTTGTGCAACAGGAGAAGATCCCCGTGGAGGAAGTTTTTGCGGCGTTGAAATGCACAAGGGAGGGATTGACCTCAGCCGAAGGCGAAAAGCGCATCGAGATTTTCGGGGCAAATAAGCTCGAGGAGAAGAAGGAGAGCAAGTTCCTTAAATTCCTAGGCTTCATGTGGAATCCTCTGTCTTGGGTGATGGAGATTGCTGCAATCATGGCTATTGCTTTGGCCAATGGAGGGGTAAGACCAGTTCCATTCATAACATTTGGCTTCCTCGTGATTGTTGAATTAATGAAATGCAGGGGAGGCCTCCGGATTGGCAGGACTTCGTGGGCATCATGGTGCTGCTCATCATCAACTCCACCATTAGCTTCATCGAGGAAAACAATGCAGGGAACGCGGCCGCTGCTCTCATGGCCGGCCTCGCTCCCAAATGCAAGGTTCTGAGAGACGGCAAGTGGTGCGAGCAGGACGCCTCCATCCTTGTCCCGGGGGACTTGATCAGCGTGAAGCTGGGCGACATTGTCCCGGCTGATGCCCGTCTCTTGGAGGGCGATCCCCTCAAGATCGACCAGTCTGCCCTCACGGGTGAGTCCCTCCCCGTCACCAGGCACCCCGGTGACGAGGTCTTCTCGGGCTCCACCTGCAAGCAGGGGGAGATCGAGGCCGTTGTCATTGCAACCGGAGTCCACACCTTCTTCGGCAAGGCGGCTCACCTTGTTCACAGCACCAACAATGTGGGGCACTTCCAGCAGGTGCTCACTGCCATCGGGAACTTCTGCATCTGCTCCATCGCCGTGGGGATGATCATCGAGATCATCGTGATGTACCCGATCCAGCAGAGGAGGTACAGGGACGGGATCGACAACCTGCTCGTGCTGCTCATCGGAGGGATCCCCATTGCCATGCCGACGGTGCTGTCCGTGACCATGGCCATCGGGTCTCACAGGCTGTCGGAGCAAGGGGCCATCACCAAGAGGATGACGGCCATTGAGGAGATGGCCGGCATGGATGTGCTCTGCAGCGACAAGACGGGGACGCTCACGCTCAACAAGCTCACCGTTGATAAGGCTCTGATTGAGGTCTTCCCTAAAAACATGGATGCGGATGCTCTCATGCTCCACGCCGCCCGGGCCTCGAGGGTCGAGAACCAAGACGCCATTGATGCCTCCATTGTCAACATGTTGGCCGATCCTAAGGAGGCGAGGGCGGGGATCACCGAGGTGCATTTCCTGCCCTTCAATCCGGTGGGGAAGCGCACCGCAATCACTTATTATGACTCTAATGGAGACTGGTATAGGTCCAGCAAGGGTGCTCCGGAGCAGGTAATGATATTGCACAATTTGTCTCTTTACATCGTTGAGCTAATTAGCCCTTTTGAATTTGTTAGATCATTGAGCTCTGTTGCCTCAAGGGGGAAACCTTGAAGAATGCACACGATATCATCGACAACTTCGCCAACCGCGGTCTTCGTGCTCTTGGCGTCGCACGACAGGTATTCAGTCATGCTCAAGCATACTACACCTTATATATCAATTTTCACCATAACTCAATACGAATGAATGTTTCAGACCATCTCGGAGAAATCGAAAGAGAGCGATGGCGAGCCATGGGAGTTTGTGGGACTGCTGCCTCTGTTTGATCCTCCGAGGCACGACAGCGCAGAGACAATCAGGAGAGCTCTAGACCTCGGCGTGAACGTGAAGATGATCACCGGTGATCAGCTCGCCATCGGGAAAGAGACCGGGCGGAGGCTAGGCATGGGCACCAACATGTATCCATCTTCCTCACTTCTTGGCCAGAGCAAAGATGAGTCCATAGCTTCAATCCCAGTTGAGGAACTCATCGAGAAAGCCGACGGCTTCGCCGGAGTTTTCCCCGAGCACAAATACGAGATTGTGAAGAAGCTGCAAGAGAGGAAGCACATCTGCGGCATGACCGGGGACGGCGTGAACGACGCTCCGGCGCTGAAGAAGGCCGACATCGGCATTGCCGTGGCTGACGCGACCGACGCGGCCAGGAGCGCGTCCGACATTGTCTTGACCGAGCCGGGACTGAGCGTGATCGTGAGCGCCGTGCTGACGAGCCGAGCCATCTTCCAGAGGATGAAGAACTACACCATCTACGCGGTCTCCATCACGATCCGTATCGTGATGGGGTTCATGCTCATCGCCCTCATCTGGAAGTTCGACTTCTCACCCTTCATGGTTCTCATCATCGCCATCCTCAACGACGGGACCATCATGACCATCGCCAAGGACAAAGTCAAGCCATCTCCCATGCCGGACTCGTGGAAGCTCAACGAGATCTTCGCCACTGGCGTTGTTTTGGGGACTTACATGGCTGTCATGACCGTCATCTTCTTCTACCTTGCATCTGATACCGACTTTTTCTCTGTAAGTCAAAAAATGTTTACTTCGGAAATGTTATAGGTTGTTAAATATTTTTGGTTGGTTGCAGGTGTTGTTCAAAGTGAAGTCTCTGAGGAAAAGTCCAGATGAGCTGACAGCTGCACTCTATCTTCAAGTGAGCATCATCAGCCAAGCACTCATCTTCGTCACGAGATCACGGAGCTGGTCTTTTGTCGAACGCCCCGGTCTCCTCCTAGTTTTTGCTTTCTTGGCGGCACAGTTGGTGAGTTTTGCTACTTACTGCAAGAGGATTTGAGATTAGTGATATTATGCTGCTGCTGGTGGGAATATGATTCGAGTGATGTTTTTATTTTGTTTTTTCAGGTGGCGACGGTGATTGCTGTTTATGCAAACTGGGAATTCGCTAGAATCAAAGGCATTGGATGGGGGTGGGGTGGAGTGATCTGGATCTACAGCATTGTTACTTACTTCCCTCTCGACATCCTCAAATTCATCATTCGCCTTGCCTTGACTGGGAAGGCTTGGGATTCCATGATCCAGAACAAGGTAATGATGAACTTCGAATTTGTGTGTTGTATTTGTTTCGATTTTGAAGCAACATTCTTGATCACGTTCGTGTCAAAATAGACTGCTTTCACTACCAAGAAGGACTATGGAAAGGGAGAGAGGGAGGCGCAGTGGGCTGTTGCTCAACGTAGCCTCCGTGGCTTGTCGACTGCACCAGATGCTGCCTTGTTCAACGACAAAGATAACGCGGAGTTATCTGCAATCGCGGAGCAGGCGAAAAGGAGAGCTGAAGTTGCAAGGTACTTGCATTCTAGCTTTTCTTGTTGCTGAAAACACATGAGTTCTTCTTTTTATTGAATTCTAAGACATGATCATTTTCATTTTTGCAGGCTGAGGGAAACTCACACTCTTAAGGGACATGTTGAATCAATGGTGAAGCAGAAGGGATTGGATATTGAAACTATCCAGCAACACTACACTGTGTAATTGATTGATTCAGATCCGAGACGCGGGAGAATTGATTGATCGAACTCTTGGCAATTGAAGAAGCACCAAATAGAGATAGACAGGCACACTTCTACATTCATATTCATCTGTTTCTTTCATTTGATGTGATCAACAATAATCAGAAATGTTTGGATGGAAGTCTGAAATATATATATATTAAATCATTTTTAATACATGCTCCATTGCACCTGTATGCGCTTTTCTTTTGTTTTACCCTAATCTGTGTGCTTATTTATATTGATGATGAGAAGCAATAGAAATGTTATCCAACAGTCTGGGTGGATAACTACGATTACGATTGTTAAAAGTAGTCAATAATAGAATAATAGGATGCTATTGTGACTAATACAAAATTAGGTTACTGCATCACAAAAAAGAAAAGGAAAGGTTACATTCATACACAGATGACAGATCCACATTCTTTTATTTCCAAGAGGAAATTTATGCGCAATTAGGTAATGAGAAATATTATAAATTAGAAATTTGCAAAGATCATGCACACTATTTGCACAGATATGTACATTCATTGCACACTTTTGTTACAACTATACTACACACTATTTGCACGGATATGTACATTTATTGCACACTTTGTTACAACTATAAATGATTAAATATACAAAAACATCAATTGATCCTTAACTGGTAACTCAACTATATATGTACTATATCATCGAATTATATTCACAATATTAAAAAGGAAGTAGGTTGTGCTAATATGTACACCCTAATTCTGTACAGCTATCCTATGTGTCCTTCGTGTCTGAGGTACCACAGTGCCCCTTCTGCCGCATTCTCAGCGGCATCTTTCTTTTTCAGCCGCGGTTCTCCGATAAACTTGAACTCCTCGTTCTGCTTTCCCGCGATTTTTAGCAGGACCTTGTATACAAACCTGAAACATAGTGCATAAGTTGAAAAAATCTTGAATACTCCCTCCATTTCAAAATGTAAGTCTTTTGATCATATTTTCATTATGTAAGTCTTTTTGGCTTAATTCTACATTAATGGCCTATAATTATAAATTTATTACTTGAATGGAATATTACATTTGTTATTTAAATAAATATTATTTTCAAATTTATTACTACCATATGTGTTGGTTTTTTATTGGAAGATTTTGGGATGAAGATGATGTGTTAGAATAAAAGTGTGAAATTCAATAAAATAAACTACTTCATTAATGTAATTAATTAAGGTTGAATAAGAAGAAAAAAATTCTTAATATATGTGCCCATACTTAGGAAGACTTATATTTTGAAATGGAGGGAGTACGAAATAATAATTGCATTGATTAATTGTAGTAGTTGTGACAACAACTGAAGGAGAATCTTTCCATTTATTTCCATTAATAAAATGTTACTCGATTATCAAATTAAAAGCTCAAATATCTACTCTCTTCGTCCACGAAATTTTGATCTCTTTAAAATCGATATGAGTTTTAATAATTTAATTGAGTGTATTATGAGTGGAGATGGGGTCTCACTTGAGTTGTATCTTTTTTTTTTAAAGATCATTTGTAGATAAAGTGTTAAACATGTGTGCCAGTGTAAATAAAGTAATATATCGAGAGTAGAGATTAAATAAATATTACCAAAAAAAGAAAGTTATCAAAATTTTGTGTCCCGAGAGGAGTATTAATTTTGGTTAGACTTGGCTTGTGCTTGTTGAGTTGAAATATAAGATTGCATATGAGAGGAAATACTAAAGTGATGATATGAATATATATTATTAAAGTTGTATGAGTAATAAAGATATTTTAAAAAGAAAACGTAACAACTTCATTGGAACTGTCCGAAAAGGAAAATGTAACAACTTCGGCGGAACGAAGGAAGTATTTATTAAATACAAAAATCATCAGTTTCTCTTCTTCGTTTTAGTACTATAACTTTGTTGTTATTTTAAACACTTGTTTATTTTTCATTATCTTTGAATTTAGAATTGTCCGCGGCGAACTCATAAAAGTTAACATTTTGAGTTTTAAACGTAAAATTCTTTGTAGTTGCAATTACTTGTAATTAATATTTCTAAATCGTTGTTCGACAATCTAAGAAGATTGGCCTAAACCCAAGTAAGTTGGCTGGATTGATATCCTTGATTAGGTCAAATGACTTGTAATGCAATCTTAATCGAAATAATGAATATGGTCCCAATATTTAATTGCTATGTTGCTAAAAAACAAACATGTTGCAGAAAAACAATGATAGAAAACGATCTCAATAGATAAAGAGGTACATTTTGGTTCTATCGCTTGACCTCGTCAATTTTAAATTAGATTTCTTTCTTCTTCTTATTTTTTTTCTGATTTTTGTCGGCCATTTAACAAATACTCCCTCTGTATTTTGTTAAGTACCCCATAATGTCATTTTCTACCCTAAATATTATTATATAGAAAAATTGGAAAAGTAAACATCATGTAATAATTATGGGGGTAATATTGAAAACTTTACTCTATTTTTGCATTGATACCGAAATAGGATACTTATTTACATACAAGAAAAAATGTAAAGTAGGTAGGACACTTATAAAACTACATATGGAGTAAATTTAAAGATATCAAATATTTGATTGATTTGAACATGAGATGAGAAATCTTTGGCCTCATACACATAAGGACATTATATTTGAAGGATATACATACATAGTTTATCATATGAAAAAATCAGTAGTTATTATGTTAACCATGGATGAAGCATTATTATAATTATAATATACTATAAGAAAATATCATAATAATATATAAAGTACATCGTAAGAAAAGCATTATTGTTTCATTGTTTGCATAAATAAAAGCACACTAAATTAGTATTCAATTAATAAAACAAGATGATGTTATTATCAAAAAAAAAAAACACATCAACACACTAACTAACTTCTAGGATGACTCGAACCCCGGACCTCTCAGCACGTACACTCTCAGCTCTGCTGGTTCAAATAAACGGAGTAAGTGCCTATATATATTTTTGTCAAATTTCATTTTTCTAAAGTACATATTTTCTTCTTCAAATCTTTGAGAAACTTGTTATAAGATGTGACAAAGCATTGTGCACAATCTTGTTCACTCTCTCCATCTCCATTCTCACCTCTCTCCCCTCACTCCCACTCATCAATTTCTCAATCTTCTCCACCACTTCCTCTCTTGAAATCTCACCCTTGTCACAAAGATTTATCCCAATCTTCCAATCATACACCACCAAATTCCGATTATTAGGCTGGTCCGAGAAAATCGGGTAGCAAATCATGGGCACTCCAAACCACATGCTCTCCATAATCGAGCTGCATCCACAGTGCGTCAGAAACCCCCCCCCCCCCACCGCAGGGCTCGACAGAACCCTGCGTTGGTCGCACCAAGGCACTATCAGCCCCGTCGCCCTCCTCCGCGATCACCGAATCCGGCCTCAGCACCCACAGGAAATGAGCACCGCTGACACGTAGCCCGTGGGCAATCTCTCGGCCGGGGCAACGCTGCCGAACGCGACGAAGAGGACTGAGGGCGGGGGCTTGGAGCTCAGCCATTCGTCGCAGTCGACCGTGGATATAAGGCTGCTCCGCGCCGGGGTTCTCGCGAGAAAATTAGTTGTGGTGCAGAGTTGAAATGGTCTCGGGTTCGAGTCCCTCGACTGCGTTGCAGAGTATGAAATGGGCTTCTCTTACTTGGAGCTGTGCTATTCTTGTTGCCTCTGAGAACTTCTGGGATTAAATTGAGAGGATCATATTCTGGACTTGGAGGGTCATACTTGATGCAATCTATTACTCCCTCCGTCATCTTTAATATGACACATACCTTTTCGGCACGGAGATTAAGAAATTGGTGTTTTTGTGTGTAAAATGGTGTAGATACTTTTGTTGACCAAATTTTTAAGGCAAATATATTTCCATTTTGGAAATGTGCCATATTAAAGATGACAACCCATTTAGACAAGTGTGTCATACTAAAGATGGCGGAGGGAATATGAATCTTGGATTCACTCCTTCCATTCCTTGCATATGATCCTTGTAATTATCTAATAAATTGTCATCAACAACAAATAACTAGTTTAGAATAATGTGTTCCTTCAACACTCAACATACAAATACCAAGTATATATCTTACTTATACCTTCCTCACTCTCTCTGTCCATGAAGAAATGCAATACATTTGGAAAAAATAGTTGGTACATATTTTTTGAGTAGATAATAGTATAAGAGAGAGTGGATTTCGGGATTTGAGATGAAGTGTTAAAAAAATAGTTGGTACATATTTTAGAATCATTGGTCCCTTCCATACTCAACATATAAATACCAAAATTCCTACTCCCTCCGTCCACGAAAAAGAGCGATACATTTTACCGTCGCACATTTGAAAAAAAAATAGTTGGTAGATATTTTTTGAGTGGATAAATGGTCCCAGAATGTAAGAAAAATTGTAAAATATAAGCCAATAAACTAGGGTAATGTGGATTTGGGATTTGGGTGTGCAGCCCCGGATTGAGATCCGGTGTCCGACAATTTTTCATTTTTTGTGTGCCATTTTTTGTGTGCCACCATGTCCCACCATTATATATTATTTTAAAAATATAACCTATTTATTCTAATACTATCAATCCTAAAAATGAATTATAAACTACTAAAAGTAAAATTAAATAATAAAAAACCCTATAAATAATTATATAATTGATTTAAAACATATAAAATTGAAATTAAAGAAAAAATCAGAGAAAAATGAAAGTGGCACACAAAATGGAACACCAAATATAGGATACTGGATCTCAAGGATGAGATCCTCTATCCCACAATTTTCGTGTATCACCGTGTGCCACTATAAATTTTAATACTTTTTAATAATGTTTATTTTAAAATAAAATTTTATTATATCATAATACATCATGATTAACATTTATAGCAAAGAATTAGAATTTTTAAAATTTATATACCATATTTTTTGAATAACCAACCAAAATAAGTATTTTTATAATCAAAATATTTCAAAATTATAGTATATAGTTTTTAAAAATTCTAATTTTTTGCTATAAATGTTAATCATATTGTATGATGACATAATAAAATTTTATTTTATAATAAATATTATTAAAATTCGTAATGACACATGAAAATTATGGGATAGAGTATCTCATCCCAAATATATCTTTTGGGCTCAAAATTATGGATTCTCGCTCAACAATAATCATCAGCACAATTTAATAAAATGTGTTTATAGAAAATAATACTCCTTTTACTAACAATGTGTTTCATTAGATTTGATACTCTTTTCTAGAAAAAAACAAATTACTTTTTATTATGAGCTATTTGTAGTGGGAAGACGAAAAAGAAAACGAAACACGTTTATTAGGAGGAAATTAAAGCTAGTAACAACAAGCGCGGCCATAGCACATGCGTTAGCTACAAACTTTTATCTTTATCTTAGTGGAACAAACTCGAATATCAAGCCAATGCCATATTGCATTTCAAATAATAGTAAGGCTTTCGGCATTACCCCACCGTGCAACTCAAATTAAATTTGATTTTCTTTTACAAATCATGGCTACAGTGCATATGGTCCCTAGTCAAATTTACTCCACACATCACAAATCTACAATTCCGCAAACGTGCTCTACTTAATTCATACTACTAATCATGTTTTGTATCACGGATTCAACTAACTTCCATTTATTACAAAATAAAAATACTACGCATTTAGTACTAACCACAAATCGATAAATTTAATCCTAGTGACAAATAAATGGGATAAGATCCAATATATCATATTTGGTGTACCACTTTATATATCACTTTCGTTTTTCTTTATTTTTTAAAATATTTTTTTGTCAATTTTTTATTATTATAATACTATGAATAATATTAAGCTTTTATTTCAAAAAATTAAATTTATACTCTAACTTTGAATTTATCAACCCTGAAAATGAATTATGAACCACTAAAAATAAAATTAAATGATAAAAAATAATTATACATCCTAACTGAGTGGAACAAACCTTTATTACTAATTATATAATTAAACTAAAACATATAAAATTAAAATTGACGAAAAAATATTTAAAAAAATATCCAATCAACAACCAATGGCAACTACGCATATATATTTTAGTTAATCCTCATCCTCTTTCTCACTAGTCGCAAACTTGAACTTAATTATATAAAAAAGATACTAATTCATTGTATTTTATGATGAACATCTATTCGTCATAGCAAATAAGTCGAAGTTAAGATAGGTGATATCAGTCGGAGAAATATACTAATGAAATACTATGACCTAATAATCAGATATATGATACATAACCTCATCTAGAATATATTAAATCTTTTATTCGTTATGTTAAGTAGTAGTATCGAATACAAAGAATATGAATTTGACTAGTGTGCGTTGATAAAGGATCCGAGCGTGGCGCGTATTTTGTTATAAATTACAGCAACGACTGAGAGGCAGACATCTACAAGAGAATTAATGAGTTATCCTATTTTGGTTGTCCTCTTCATCCTCTCTCTGTCTGTGTGTGTGTCTGTGTCAAAGACAGAGAGGTGCCACCCAAATGACAAAAAAGCCCTTCTCCAAATAAGAAAAGAGCTGAACAACCTTTACGAAATCATCACCTGGGATCCGAAAACCGACTGCTGCGTGGAGTGGTGCTGCGTGAAATGCGACGACAAAACCAACCGCATTACCCATGTTGACATCTCGAAGAATGACCTGAAGCTCCCCATCCCGGCCGCCGTGGGCGAGCTCCCCTTCCTCCAGAGCCTCACCTTCCACAACTGCAACGCCACCGGCCTCATCCCACAGGCCATCTCCAAGCTCTCGCAGCTCAACTTCCTTGATCTCAGGCAGAATCTCCTCAGCGGCCCCGTCCCGTCTTTCCTCGGAGACCTCAGAAGGCTCACTTACATCGGACTCTCCCGCAACAATCTCACCGGCTCGATCCCGGCATCCCTCTCCAAGCTGCCCAAGCTAGGCGGCCTGCTGTTAGACCGGAACAAACTCACCGGCAGCATTCCCGCATCATTTGGGGACTTGAAGGAGAAGGACATCTATCTCTACCTGTCCCGTAATCAGCTCTCCGGCCCCATTCCGCCCACATTGGGGCGTCCCGACTTTAGGTTTATTGATGTTTCCAGAAACAACCTGGACGGGGACATATCCTTCCTCTTCGGGAAACACAAGAATTTGAACACCGCCGACTTCTCCAGGAATCTGTTTCACTTCGATTTCTCCAAAGTCGACATTTCCAAGAATTTGCTCAACTTGGAACTCAGCCATAACAAGATTTTCGGGAGCTTGCCGGCGGGCTTGGCCAAGTTTGATATGATTTCGCTTAATGTCAGCTACAACAGACTCTGTGGCAAGATTCCAGTCGGCGGCAGCCTGCAGGACTTCGATTACACTGACTATTTTCACAACAAGTGTTTGTGTGGAAAACCCTTGCCCAACTGCAAATGACTTAATTTTCTAATCTTGTTTTTAATATGCAATGTGTGATGTTTGTGTTTGTTTTCTATTTTATCAGGAAATTGCGTATTGTGTGATCGATGTTTCTTTTTCTAATGGAAATTAATAGTAACTTGTTTGAACCATTTTGTTTTGTCTATGTACAAGCGGGAGCGAACATCAGGTGTCCGACGAAATGGCTAGATTTTAATTGATGAATGCATAACTTAAATTAACTAGCGATTACCTTAAAATAGTAAAACACACTTAAATTGATTGCATAGCTAGTTGTTCAAGCCTAATT
This sequence comes from Salvia sclarea, assembly GCA_036873715.1. NCBI lineage: Eukaryota > Viridiplantae > Streptophyta > Magnoliopsida > Lamiales > Lamiaceae > Salvia > Salvia sclarea. The sequence continues at coordinate 5,621,791 of JAYJMF010000002.1, read as the reverse complement.
AATTATATCTACTTTAGAGAATGGAATATATTTTTATGCACACGTGTGGGCCTGCCGACAATATACACCAAGCATTTCAGATTAACAATTAAGCCAAGTCCATTAACTGTTCGTATAGTTGCTTAGTGGTACAACACCGGTTTGGACCAGACCACAGTTTTCTTTCTTGTTTTTTGTCGGATTATATTAATGACTAAACTAAACCATTATTTTCTCGCGTTCCGTCAAAATATACTCATTCATTTGGATACAAATTTTAACAAATATACATATTATTTCCACCCTTTCATAAAAATATACACATTCATCAGGGATAATGTTATGTAAAGTGTTGGGTCCCGGAGGGTGACTGAACTGGTGTATGGGGGGGGGGGGAATACACCAGTGGATGATTTTTTTAATAAATTAAAACACAAGACTCAGAGTTCAGTTTTAAAACGGCTGAGAAACTGTGACTGAAGTAGTTCAGTCTGTGTGACTTCAGTATGGGAACCTGTCACCAAACTGAAGTCCAGAGAGAGATCAGTTTCTGATTTGAAAACAGAGAAGAGTTATGAATCTTACTGACTATCCTAAGATTTATCAGTTAGACTAATAACTCCGCAGCGGATTTAGATTTAGTTAGTCTTGGTTAACACGCCACAAACAGAATTAATAAGTTATGATCTTTGTTAATGTTCAGTTTGCAG
>JAYJMF010000002.1:5600827-5621002 GCA_036873715.1 Salvia sclarea | reverse complement strand
CACACTCATCAACTCCACTTTCTTAATCTCTGTGCCCAAAGAAAGGGGACAAGAAGAATGGGACAGAGGGAGTACAATTTATTCTTAGAGTGCAAATAATTGTTTTTAACTAAATGGTGATAAATTGGATTATATATACATTAACAAAAAAGCACAATACCCTGACAACGAAGCACAATATGTTGGTAAGACGCTTCCGCTCCAACCAAGAGGTCGGGGATTCAAGTCACTCTAGAGTAGCGTGTGAGTAGGCTTTTTCCTTTCTTTAATTGTGATTTTTTTTTTTAAAAGCAGAAAAGATCCTAATGATATATTGACATAAAAAATATGAATTAAATTATTTTTTTGAAAAAAAATCAATATGCAGAATAGTACGCTTGTCTAAGCAACATTGTTGACAGGATAGGAGAACTCAGTTGGCTATGCCTTCATGTCAGCTTGTATCTACCAAACAACATAATTTAAAAGGTGGCATATAATACAAAGATTGAAGATTTCGTGCCAACAGTGCATAAATGTAAAATTTTCCTTTAATTTGTAAATGGAGTCAAAATTTGTTAATTCTTATGGCAAATTGTTAGGTCGATTCCCACTACTAATTATTTTAATTCCTATGGAACATTAAATAATCATGATTTTAATTATTACAATATATTAATATAATTATGGATTTAATTGTAATAATATTATATGTAATATATATAAACACATAATCCGAAGTGTGTGTATAAATATTAAATTTAGTATGCCATAAAAGTATACACCAATTAGTAGAAAAAGATAAAATTTTTATATATTAATGTAATAATACTTCTTATATGTTAAAGAAATGAGGACTGACATAATTACTCAACAAAAGATAAATCCATATACATTAGATTTATAAGGGCATGAAATAATTGTGTATATCTATAGTTTGCTGAGTTGCTCCACCGTAACAACCACTTCAATGATATATTATGTTGGAAAATGATAATAATATATACAAAGTCGTCCCTTGACACAACAATCTCACAATTCATGAAAGTTGGTACACAGAAAAAAAAAATTACATTCGAACTCATAAACAATATTAAAAATATATAGACAAATATTATCGCAAATAAAAAACACTAACAAAACTTCAAAAAATTTACACAAGAGATTGCGGGACTTTGTAAGAAAATATGAGAAACAACTTCAACCTCGAACTGATACGAAATTATCATATCTTTCATGGAAGAAGGCGGCCAGTGGAGCCAAACCGTAAAATTTCCAAGGAGGGTAGATATATGATCGATGATAAAATAATTTTTGTGAGGATTGTGTTTAAAGTTTAAACCATCTATTTATATAGCCAATCACACAGGTAAAAAATGTCGACTATTTATTTTTAGTATGAGGTTATGACAATGAATTACTCTCATATTAATATAAATTAATAAATCACACAGCATATCATTAGCAATCAATTAGTATAAATTTCCTAATTGCAATACCAAATCAGTGTACATATATGTCAATCATAATTAATATTTGTTATATATCAATAGAGATTTAACAGTTACTATTTAAATTTAACAATAAACCTAGTCAAAAAGTGATGCTAATTGTGTTTATACCATCTATTTATAAAGCAAAATAATTTCCGATGACTGCCATTTTTATATGTGGAAATTGGATTAGCTAATTTAAGTTGATCGCACAACTTACCTTAATTATATACGTTACACTAAATGGTGTTAATTAGCATCACATGTTTGATTGAAACAATAGAGTAAGAACATAGTTATTATATATACGTTGATTTAATTTGTGGAATTCCTATAACACAGCAAAGGACTTATCTTAATTCCTAAGGCCCTGCAAATAATTTTTTTCAATAAGTAGACTTTTATATTCAATTCATAAGGAACATTGTTTATGATAATGGGCATGCAGCTTATTTGTTGGCTATATATAACTATATATATTTGCGGATAGAGGGGGAGAATTTACTATTGGATGCTAATTAAAATAATTTGAATGGCAGTAGTATTCCTTAATAACAACTAACATTTACATAGATTGATAAGTCAGTTATAATTTAATTTATTTCAACGGTTTACTACATCATTAATTCCCTAGAACTGGTTTGTAATTAGTATTAATATTAATATATTTAAAATAATAGAAAAACATAACTTACCATAAACAGAATTCGGAAGCGTTATTATATAGTATATAGATATAGATATAGATATAGATTCTACATTAATGACCTATATTTCAATGAATATTAATTATAAATTTATTACTTGAATGGAATATTACATTTGTTATTTAAATAAATATTAATTTCAAATTTATTACTACCAAATGTGTTGTCTTTTTATTGGAAGATTTTGGGAGGAAGATGATGCGTTAATTAGAATAAAAGTGTGAAATTCAATAAAATAAACTACTTCATTAATGTAATTAATTAAGGTTGAATAAGAAGAATTTTTTTTTCTTAATATATGTGTCCATGCTTAGGAAGACTTATATTTTGAAATGGAGGGAGTAAAAAATATGAGAAGAGAATAAGAAGAAGAAAGTTGAGCGATCAAAGTCATGAGGGAATACAATGAGTAAGTTGAAAACTTACTGTTTTAAATGGTGTGGTCCTGTTTCATTGAAACAATCAAAAACAGGCAGCTTCCAGCATTTAGCAGTACATATGTTGTTGAGACGAGATCTTGCATTTATACCGGAAGTAGCGCCTGAGATATTTACTATATCAATGCGGTCGGTAATAAAAACATACATCCAACCAATGAAAAGAAGTTTCCAAAAGACGATTCAAACGGTACCTGCTGTGTGCGGATTAGCATCCGAGACAGTATGTAAAGGGATAGCTGGAGGATCCCTGCTGCAGCCATTTTCTTGAGCATTACGGTTCGGTGGAAAAGACTGCCTGTGTTGCTGCACTTCCACCAGCTTAGGTATTTTAGGAACTTCATCATAGCCAATCAACATCGCGTCCAGCCTTATACTTTCTCTAAGCACATCTCTTAGAGATTTTGACTTCGAGCTGTAACCAAGTTCCTGAAGAACCAATGTATATTAGAATACGTAAAAATAGAAGTAAGAAATTTCCGGGGAATTAGTTTACAATCAATTCCTTAACATGGAAAACATGTTTCCTTTATGATCTCCATAAACAACTTCCAAAACGAATTCAGATATTTTATATAAATTGCATTTCATTTCTCACTTCATCGCACTTGTGCACGCCATGTGCATAAACATGTCATTGTTGAGCATGTGCCGGGCACTATTAATAGAATGCAAGATAAAATGCGGTTTCGATCCAAAATTAACAACTTAATTCATCAAAGATGATATCTAGCACTCATATATTAGTTTTAAGTAAAACCAGAGTAGATCATCGTATGCACTTGAGGGTATAAACCGTACTAGGCCACAGCGAGTGGTTTGTGAAGGGCTTCTATCTAATTCGTTCCACAACCAATCATAAATAACAGACGTGATACGGAAAATAATATCCCATATTAGAAGGCTGTTTCATGTAACTCTATTAAACAAAATAACAACAGTAGATTATGTAAGAATTTTTACCTTCAAACGTTCAATCAATTGTCTTGCAGCAATTTTCTCCGCAGTTCGTCCACTCACATTGGATGCACAAGCAGTTTCAGAAACTTCAGCACTGTGAACCTTAGCTTCAACCAAGTATTCACCATCTTTCTTCAATTTAGAGAACTGCAAATCCATGTTATAGGATTGGTGAAGTTCTTTAAGTTCTCTAAGGGGGTTAAACTGCATCTTGGAAGTGTTAACAACAGGATCAAGGAGGGACAGCATTATCTTCCATGAATAGTTCAAATCAAACCCCGTGTCAAGAAATACAGCACCCACACAGGACTCCACCAAGTCGCCAAGAACCTGATTTTAGGCAAATTACAAGTTAAGTACGCAATGCTGCTATAAAAAAGATGAGATGTTTTAACAATAATTAACCGCACAATATTATATCCTTAAACCATTGACAGTAACATGAATAATTGTACAGAGTTAAAATCTTGATGCATTATTTCTCTACATCTATGCGACCACTCATTTGGGGTTCCATCTGAGCAGTAACACAAATAGCAGAACAATTTTAAAATCTGCGCCAAGTGAGTTTATAGTATCTCATTTTCTGACAGTAAATTTTGCTAAATTCCAGCTTGCATGTAATTATAAGCAGTAAAACATCTTGTAATTTTTTTATAGGTCATCCAAGCACCCTCTTAGTTGAAGACATCAGAATGTCAATGATATATTCTTATCAGAGCTTCATTATAAATCATATTTCATTTCTCACTTCATCGCACTTTGTGCATGTCATGTGCATAAATATTGCGTTGTTGTGCATATGTCAAGCACTAATAATAGAATGCAAGATGAAACACAGTTTGGATCCAAAACTATCCGAAGGTTAGGGATGACAACACAACCTAGTCCAAGTTAGCCTCACTTGACAATGGGTGGGGTTAAGCAGTCATGTCTCCCGTCTCAGCTCCAATTATATTGTTCAAAAATTAATTTGTATGTTTATTAATTTACATATAAGACGCAGAAAGATTACCTTTGGATAAGTTCTCTCTTCTATATGCTCTGTCTGAGATGCTGAATTTCCAATTCCATTCACAAATGTAGTCATCGATTCACGGAGAGCACTAGAGTCACATATTACAAATTTGTGCATGGACCAGCGACCAGCTACATCAGCAAAGGAAAGGTTGCTCACTGACATAGATCTCAAATCAGTTAAGTGGCCGGGTTTCAGTTCTGGATATGATGTATACAGGTATGAAGTGACCATATAATCCAACACAGCATCGCCAAGATATTCAAGTCTCTGGTACCAAAAAGCAAATATGTCTTGGAAAGAAACGTTGGAAATAAAGGAAAATTAACATTGATGTACAAATGAGTGCATACCTGATAGCAACCTCCAAAATTGTTGAAAGACGGATGAACAAAGGCTTGAATGAGAAGACCTTTATGGTTAAACTCATGTCCCAATATTTTCTCTACAGCAGTAACATCCATCAAATTGACATGAGACATAAACGCCCTACTCATGGAACAGATTCTATCTGTTTGTGAAGGTGAAAAATCTACTTGTATCCCCATCCAATTAAGAAATGAAATTGCTGCCGTGAAGCCACTATCTACTATAAAAGCTCCAGTTAGTGACTCAACAACATCTGCAATCGTCTTCTTATGCAACCAATGATGGGATTTGCTGCACCTAGCTTCGAACTTTGCCTCATTTCTCGTGACAAGAAATTGAGGGTGTATACTTTTCTCAGTCTCCTCATTGCAAGTTAGAGGACAAGGACGACCAAATGCAGTTAATTTGCAAGGCTCAAGTGTTTGATCCCGTATATATACCTGAGACCAAAACAAATCATACAAGATAAATTCATTTGAGCATCTGAACAACAGAGAAAGATCATTCCTGATCAGATAATTTCATTAATCAGTAAATGTGCAGCCTGGAGCTATAAATATTTCCAAGTAAAGCCATGATGAGAAGAAGATAAAATCATGATTAGCTTCATTTTATTTTTGTTTGATCCAGCTTTTGACCCAAAACCACAGAAGTTTAAACCCAAATAGGAATACTCTAAATGCTTGAATCCAATAGCAATAGGAAACAAAAACAAATACTACTTTGTTACATATCTTGAGAAGGAGCGTCAAATTACTGGCTTACTAGGAGATGTGCATGAATGTGCATCACAGTGCATGAATGTGCATCAAATGTAAAATCACATTCATTTATTCATAAAAAATGTCGTTAAGCTAAAAGGAATTCTTGCGTAAAAATGGACACTTTGATCAATATTCAGAAAAAACAAATACATAACTTCTAGAGAAGATTTCCGACAGTTGTCCAGGGCTATTTAAATGTGATGTCGCAGATAGATATTATTAGTCATAATGAGGTGTTCTTTTTGGCAGCTAGCATGCTTTTTAAAAGGCCAAGCCTCTGTGGATTCAAACAAGGAAGATTTATTACTTTCTCCATTATTCCACTTCATTCACAACAATGTTCAGAAATAACTACATGCTAGTCAGGCAGCCAAAGGGTGCTAGCGCCTAGGCTGAGAAGGCAGCAAAGCACCTAGGTGCCATTACATATGTATAGATAGATATATTTCTATATAAGTTTAACAAAAATAGTAGGCATAGCCTAGCGGTGTTCACCGCATCTACAACCTAGACGTTCAGTGATCGAATTGTGTTGGTTGCAATACTTAATTATTGCATTTCTTTTTTACTTTTTTCACCCACGTTGGTTATTACTCTTAAGGATGTCAATCCAGCCCAAAATCGGTGATTGATCCATATCGAGGAAAAGAGAGCAAGGATGGAAAACCTAAGCCAAAATAAATTCAAGCTTTTCTGGCTGGACCGATCCGTAACTGGGCTTTCGAGCTAGCGCTGTTGTTTTCCGGGTTGGTCCATTAGGCTAGCCCTTGCAGCCTTTACTGTTTTGGTCATAACTTTTTTAACACTACATTCCTACTTGGAAGTCGAATGTGACACTTTTTTTGGGTTCATTTCCTCCTCCCATCTAGTTATTCCTCGCACATCAACTGTACTTTATCAGGTAATAATACGTCCCTTTCCAAATTTTAATCTATCTCCATACAAATAGATCAGCAAAATTGGAGATTGCTTTAGTATTGATGATTGGTGCTACTCTTTATTGAGAATGATTTGTAGAGTGTTTGTTACCAATATATGTAACGGGCACAGGTTATGTAGTTAATTTTATATTGGCTGTATCACTATGGGGACAATTCCATGGCAAATTCCTTTCTGAGTCCTTCGCCAAAACTAAGCAGATTAGGATGATTGATGAGTATGTGGACACTTGTTGCTCGTGTGGTGCACATTTTTTTACCAGTTTGACTCTACTACGTCTTGAGTTGCGAACTTTGTGTTTTCCCGTTCTAAGGCTGCAACTAATATCTTCGACATCATTGTTGGAAAGGATGATAACGAATTAGATCTTACAGATCATGGATGACTTAGGAGGGTCTTTCCACAACAACTCAAGGCTCTTTCAAGGGGCTAGTAGCAATAAGAATCTATTGGCTTGGAGGACTTTTTTTTTTTTTTGGTCAGAGCTTGGAGGATTGTTAACTAGGGTATTAATTAATAGATTGGTTTTTTAGAGTTATTATTCAATTAACTTATTCTAGGGGAATAGTTTGTTCTTGAATTCTTCAAGTGAAATAGATGGTCGAGAGTAGGAATTTTTTAGGAGAATCATGAATAATGTAGCATTGTGCTGGGCTGCCCTTTTAGTATGATAATATTAACCCAGTATCTCTTTGTTTCTTTCTAAGTCCTATCCAATAAATAACCTTATATTTCCCCTGCCTCTATCAAGAAAGACAGCCTAGAATGGCCATGTTGCCTGGGCACAGTAAAGCGACTTTTCAAACAGTATTCTCAACACAGTGATGTAAAGGTCAAACTATATCACATACGTTAATTAATAGTTACCGGCACTTTCACATAAGTGGAAAGCATTTGAATTAAATAAATGCAGTGTTCCTCCGCTTAGTTGCGAGGCTCATTATAAATGAAGTATACAATCTTTTTATAGATGAAAGGAATCCAAACAATTGTTTTTGGTGTTTCCCATTGAAAATAATTGGAAGGGTCAATGTGAAAACACAGTGAATTAAGGTTTGAAGTGATATTTGGGGAAAGCGTTGTAACATCAAAAAATTTAGCAACTGGTAAGAAAAGACTCAAAGAAAAAAGATACACAGCAATTACCTGTAAATTTTTCAGCTTTGCCAGCTTGAATAAATTAAGATTGTTTGTTAGTTTTGACCGCTTTCTTGTTAGCTGCCCCTCATCTAGAGCATCATGCTTAAGAAAAAGATATCTACCAACTGCAAACTTGAGAAATGCATCACCAAGTATTTCAAGTCTTTCGAGAGAAAAGTTCTCACTACATTTTTCAGTCGTAATTGCTTCAAGAATCTGCATCAAATTTTTAAATAAGTAATTAACAATTTGCAACTGTAAAAAACAAAATAAAATGCTATGTAAGACCTTGATGGTGGACAATGGAGATCTAGAGTTACTGAACTTTGAAAATCCATACATACTGGTTCTAAGATAGCACTTACTCTATTAGTAGTTACTTCTGCCCCCTCAGAGAATGAGGCACTTAACTTGTCCTTCAGTTCAACAGCCACAAGGAAGCTTTCAAGTCGGTGCATGATTGATGGTAACAGGGACAATGAGCTTCCGATATCTTTAGAAAAACCAACAATTTTTAACTCACAAAGCTCAGGAGGTAAGTTGACAAAGTATTCCACTTTTTCTCGCCATTGTCCTGAAGTACAAAAATTTATAAGTAATCCAGTTATATACTCCCTCCGTCCACGAAGAGTGCAGTGTGGAGGGAGTGTACGGGTATTAAGAAAAGTACTGAGAGATGTATTTTTGGTGTTGAAAGGTCCCACAAGGGGTAGTGAGTATTGGGTTAAGTAAATTTATTGGCCCACTTAAAGTGAAAATAAGGGGTGGTTTTTTGTAAATATTGAGTGTGAATGGAGTAAAAGTTAAGAGATCATGTCCCAGAAAGGAAACACCACACTCTTTGTGGACAGACGAAAATAGTAATAAGACCACACTCTTTGTGGACAGATGAAGTAATATATAATGAGAAGATCAAAGGAACTAATTAAAACATCAGCAAGCCCCAACAGATGAAATATTCGATTACACAGAGCATGGGAAACAAATAGGATATTTAAAAAATAATACAGCACATAATGTTAAGCAATTGTTAGTCATAGTTCCTACTTTATCTGAAGAACTTAAAAATATAAAGGATAAGTAAGCACATTGAGCTAATATCCTCCTTTGTACCATAAAGTCCATGGCAAATCCATGAGGAGATGCCAATTTGTTAAGAAGGCTTAGCATGCAATACAAATCAATGCACTTACACATGTAAGTAAGATATACCTGTTAGGTTTTTCTTCCTCAGCAAATTCTTCAAGAGAGAAAGAGGTTTTGCTTTCAAAAGAGGTTGATGTGGGTACTTCAGATGAATATTATACCTATAAACAAAATTTGTACTATCACAAAGAGCTGAAAATCAAATCACTGCCCATAATGCATTCATAGCATGAATAAGTCATGTAATAGGCATAAAATGTTGTATATATTTTTAATGCCAAAACTCAGTCTTGAAACTTGCAGGTGCAAGTGAGTCACAAGAGATCAAACAATATTGAGGAATAAAATGTAGCATAGTCTTAAAAACTAGCAGAACAAGACATGGAAACTCAATGCATGTGGACAGGTAAAGACTTCGACTAACTAATAAAAAATAATGCATTTTTTACCTAAGAGTGTCTATTGGCTTTACGTTATAAAGTTTGAAAAGATCAATTAGTTATGTAATAGAGATGATAGTGGAAGAACTTACAACTTGGAGTAGTGATCCACATGACTTTCTGAATCATTATATGAATCGTGTGCATTTTTCTCTGTCAAGATATCTGAAATAAAGAAAAATGTGTCTTTGCATGGGAGATATACCAAACTATTCAATGTAGCATTGAAACTTGTGCAGCCATTGGCAAGATGCAAGTAACCCGTAACTTGACAGATATCATCTTCCACATCACTGCTCGCCTCTTTGAAAATCATTGAAGACAAACATCTACGTATTAGTGTCCAGTCTACAGAAATTTTTTCATGCTCATGCTCCACAACAGGAAGCAATAGGTAGAAGGTCGACAAGTCAGACTCGTGGACATTATCATCTTCAAGAGACACATATTCTGCTTTAAATACATGCCGGTCAACAAGAACCTTGAGAAATAGCTTCTGGAAATTCTCTGCTAATGCCACCTGTTGAGTAAAAATATCAGATTATGAAGACAGATAATTACTACTATTTTGAATATAAAAGACAGCTTCACCTCAGCTTTATCAAATGTATAACTTCCAGAAGGAATAAGCTGTGTCTTCACCATTCTACCATGAGCCAAACAAAGATCAATGCTCAAATTACCAGCCTCTTCTGGCAGTGACTTTTTCACAAAAAGACCAAACTTTCTGTATGTCCTATCTTCTGGAATAGGATTAAACTTCACGTAATAGAAACTAAAAGAACAGAAATCTTCTACTTCTACCCATGGTACTCTGAGTGCAGCAGGAACAAGCATCTGATGGAGTTCGAACCTTGATTCGACATCTGAAACTGAAATAAGTTGAAAAGTTACCACAATGTTCTTACTGTAAGGATTGTGAATGTAGTACTAGTGGTGTCCACTGACCATCCTCATTCTCAGAATCGGATAAGTCCAGATCCTCATCATTAACATCTTGCTCTGGCAATAGATAATCAGTCAGTGCTCCAACTTCATGCAATGCCTGGCATGCTTTCAGACAAGCATCTCTCTTAGCTTCCTCCTTTGAAGGATGGGATGTGCTGTCAATCTGGTAAAATGGAGCATTGGTTGGGAAAAATAAGCTGCAAATATTTCCATCTGGATGATCATAGTAGATAAACCGTGGCTTTGGATTGAAATACCTAACAAAGATAACATATCATCAAAGATAAGTATATAGTACGGACTCCTCGGAGACAACAAGAGTAAATGCATTTTTTTTATTGCATAGCTATGGGGGTAGTATGTAGTCACAGGTGATCATTTTACTCCAAAAAACTTTAAATATCAAGCAATTTCAGTTCTTTTTCTTTACATAATTTCACCTGTTTCGAGCTAGTAAACTCAAAGTTTGGTGATTTCTGACATCTTTATGGGTGTCATATAAAGACCTTCAACTTTTCAGGAGGACTTTTAACTAATAAAAACTTAAAAATGTCCATGAAAAAAGTTGTACTAAGCCATGGTGTGGGAAAATCTCAAATTTCTGTTTTACATAGAACATTGGAAGTAGGAAAAAATGGCTGAAATTGTATGAATTATTAAGATTTGAGAACTAAAAGCTCCCGCCTTAAGGGACTAATATTGAACTTTTCAAAACACAATAGAAACATATTTTTTTTATCAGAACAATAGAAACATATTAACAGCACAATAGAATCATACTCGTCATGCGGAAGCGATGAGCAATAGCGATGCAGTAATGTAATAGAAACATATTAACAGCACAACAGAATCATACTCGTCATGCGGAAGCGATGAGCAATAGCGATGCAGTAAGGAAACACTCATAACAGAGCTGATAGTTGCACCAGTGACATCAACTTTATAGGTTCTCTCCTTGAAATTGGTTATTTGCAGACGAGATTGTCGGCAGGAAATTTCTAAGTTCATCAGAGCTTCTTCTTTAATGAACTGTTGAATCAATTTGACTTCCCTAAGGTTGCTCCTGTACAAACGTAAGCTCGGATATTAAATATTGCTCAATTGAGAAAAACAAAAACAAATCCACATAGAGCAAGCTTTTATGGGGAACACCTGTCCACTAAAAATGTATACTCAGACTGGGGCATGCGAGCACGGCCTCTTGATTGTATAAAACTAGCAAGTGTCTCTGGAAGATCAAACCGTATTACAAGAGAACAGGTGTGAATGTCAAGTCCCTCTTCACCCACTTTCGTAGCAACCAATAGATTTAGCTGCCATAATAATCAATCAAGAAAACATACATATATAGCTCAATCATTACATATATAGCTCAATCATTTCCAAACATGTTTTTCCGCCTAAACTTCACAATCTATATTTAGTATCTTTTAACGATTTCTCTCTCTGCCGTTTATCTCTTTTTTTCCATTTTCTGTGATTCGCACAAAGTTTTAGAGGTAAATGTGTGTGTGCGAGAATGCACGTGTTCGGACGTTTGAAAAAGAACATACGAATATATAGTTATGATTACCTGACCACAACGAAACTTCTCAAGAATGATATTCATATTTTTTTGTGACATGTGTCCTGACCGAACTCCGACGAGAAAATCACATTTCCAAGAAGATAAAACCTTTAGACTTTGAAGGATCCTTGAGAGGGACCTTGCAGTGACAACTCTATTTACAAATATTATGCAATTCATATTTGGTTGTGACCTGTAAGAAAACAAATCATATCATGCTTCAATATAAGAATGATGATAAATTGTCATAACTAATATGTATGTCATTTCAAAGATGATAAAATAAGCATCAATCTCGATATTTTAAAAAATGATAATAGGAAAATTTGCGACTGAATAAGTCGTACAAAAATAGCTTGCTAATCTCTATGCCAGTGCCCTAAAGAAAAATGCCTAAACCAACATAATACCTTGCATTGCAAGAGGTAACTTGTGTAGGTATAGCTTTATATGAAATGTAACTGTTACTAAAGCATTTTAGTCCCTATACTTTGAACTTTGAAGTAAATATATTTCTTCTACCAAGATATAAGGTATAAAGATAATTCAAAACCCACCTCACCCAAGCAGGGAGAGAGATGAGAAATTTAGTGTCTTCCATATTTTAAAAAAAGAAAAAGAAAAAAAAAAAGAAAGCAAAATACCAACCTAAATCTGGAGAGTATTTCAATCAGCCTTAATATCTTGTCTGAGAAATAGGGCTCCTCTAAAACCTCAATACAAGTCATATCAGCTTCCAAGCCACCTGCGTGAATATCAGAGAACTAAAATAAACACTGGAGAATTCATAAACTTAATTACACTCCGTATAAACCATATTAATGTTGCTTTGACATCAAAGGACAGCAAGCATAGACTTAAATCTAGCAGAATGGACTTAAAACAAAATATTATAAATGACTGGAGTTTCTATCGACCATATTTATTGAGAACCTCTAGTGCAATCAGTTGCAAGGATAGAGGAAACTTCATGCAAATAATTTTTCCGTAAGTTGTAATCACTGCAGCTGATTTGCTCCTCCACCAATTCAGCTGTCTCATTGTTGTCACCAGCTAGAGAAATGTATGTTGCCTTCAGAGTGAAAAAAATGCAGTTTAGAAATTCAGTAACAAGCCAGCGGTGACTACATAGCATTTTACATGCCTTGTGGGTAGCAGTTATTCCATGTATGGGAAATGAAAAGGAAAACAACATGTTTGCTGTCAAAAGCTTTTTTAACTCATATGGCTTATAAACTTCTTGTTGCTGGTAGCAAACTAAAAAATCTACACTGCCTCAAATAGACTTGTATCAAGTATATAAAGGTCAAAAGGATCAAAATTAATAAGAAAGCATGTAGGAAATAGCATCTGTCTAAAATTATACTCCCTCCGTCCCATTAGTAATGACACATTTTAGTTTGTCCCATTAGTAATGGCACATGCTAAAAGGGGTAAGAAATTTGCCTTGAAAAAGTAGTCAACTTAATGGGTCCCACCATTTTACACACAAAAACACCACTTCCTTATCTCCGTTCCCAAAAGTAAGATGTCATTGCTAATGGGACGGAGGTAGTACCAGCTAATAAACAACAGCAAAGGCAAAATAAATTAAACTGTCAAATGATTGTGGAGGTTTGTATTACAATCCTTACCTGCAATGCTCCCCAAATTCCAAGGCTTTTTATAAAAAATATTGAATCGGAATGCAGCTTTTGGAGAAACTTCCTCGTACTCTGATCAACCTTAGTGTCCCCAAGTATCAACATACACTAGAATGTCACAGAGGGATTGATTTAATATTTCATGCAGCAGAAAAATTATCACCTAAGTCAAACAATTTCATGATACCTTGTCTTTTATTTCCTCAAGTTTTGTAGTATAAACCATGTAAGGGAACAAGAAGCTCTTCTCAGTAGAACCATACTCATAAGCAATTGCTTTAGGGGATTTCACAAATTGTTCCACTTCATCCTTATCTTCAAGAGTACATACCTTTTGAAAGGCAAATGTTTAATAGTGGAACTTTTGAGAAATACAAAAAAATGAGAAATACAAAAAAATGGGTAAATAAAGCTATGTGGATAGCTATTTAACATATATATACACACGCATATATATATAGAGAGAGAGAGCAGTCCCTATATTTTTCAGACATATCCACCATTTTACTTATGTAGAGCATAAAATAGATAATCTTCCAAATGTACCTTTGAGTGCATTATTGCCTCAAGACCATCAATTGAGCCTCCTGGAACAAATACGAAAGACCATTAGTACATTGATGAGATAGAAAATACAGATTGATTGGCATCAACCATCAAAGTATCAAGAAAAACAGATATGCAATGTTCAGACCATAATATCACAAACAAAAGAACCAAGTGTTAAAAAGAAATGAAAATGGCAGATAGTTTAGTTGTACATCTAAACTTGAGTTCATGGCTTCATGGGACTGCAAACATCCACTACTCTGAAGGAACATGCGACTAAAGACTGAAAGAGGCAAAGGATAAAACATTTAAACCTGTACGTGAAGGAATGCTAATATCTAACTTGTTCTTGAAATAGTAGAGTTACAATGTAACTTAATCTCCTGTCCCAAAATATCATCCTTCTTACCAATATTGTTATGTCAAGAAATTAGACCATTTTCGTGAAATGAGAAGACGAGTTAACATTCTCAACCCCTACTACTTAGGAGTTAGGACAATAGTGAAACAGAACAAAAGAAATTCACCATTTTCACCTTGCCTAGAAACTTTGTGCTAAGTTGAACAGGAGTCATTGTGTGGGATGCAAGATCATCATGATAAATCCTTACATTTTGACCACAACAAAATAGGTCATGACTCATGAGGACTGAGCAGTTTGTAATTTCCATGCATGAAGACATACTCCATTAAGATTATTATCTCATAGGAAAACTGGTAGACTAGATAAATATGGCACAAGTAACTCATTTTAACAACTAAGTCAGTAAACATAAGCATCAGGCCAACAAGTACAACTCCAGTCGACAGGATCCTTCTCATGTGTACATTACCAGATACTGATCATAATTTAATTTAAACTTTTTCACTTAGCAATTAATTATAATCTAGCTGCAGAGCTACAAGTTTTCTCTAAATCAATCGAGATTAGGAAGGAGATGCTTACCAATTGAAGATTAGCTCAAAAGACACAGTAAAACATGAGATTACCTTTCCCCAACTTCGGTGATGCTGTCATGCCAAAAATACGCGGGGTTTTCACAATATTCTCGTTATAGAAGATCTGGAGATAGTTATTCAACAGCTAAATAATAGATTTTACTATAAATTCAAAAATTGATACATAGAATGACGATTGGTTTGAACAAGTCACCTTCATGATTTGAGCATACTGATGATTGCAATCCAGTTGTGCATGATGGCATTCATCAAAAATGAGAAGGGCAACCTGCTCCATCTTGATAAAGCAGTGTGCTAAATAGTGTAACATTAGCTCAGGCGTCATAACAAAGACCTGTTACAGATGCATATAGCATTTTCTGTTAAAGGGCGAGGAGGAGTTGAATCCACAGTTCCAATAAACCATATGGTTTCCCGCGCGAGAAACGGCAAACTCAAGTCCGTCATCGCAGACAGTTCCAAAACCTAATTACGATTCAGCTTTTTCCGCTGGGCAAACCGGAAACACTTTCGCTGCTGTCAGTATATTATTCAGTATCCCCAAATCAACTTCAGAAGCAGTTCTAGATTATGATCGCATATTTTGTCTGAAGTTTTAAGTCTTTGACAATTTAGCCCTTGGAAAAAAAAATGTTGGCAATTTAGTTTTGAAATCTATAAGTATTTCATAGTTAGGTCCTCGTAGATTTATTATTTTTATCGACTCTCCAAATATTCTTTCAAAGGTGCTGCTTTCAATGAATATTATCTACATAGACTACATTCATTCTTTTGTAATCAGCAATCTAATCTATTGTTCACAAACTTGAGCAATCTAATCTCCATTGCATAATTTATTGCACTTGAGACCCACTATCTCATACTTGGTATCTCACTTTGTGTTTGACTTTCATTTTTCTTTTATTTTTTTCTTCAATTTTAATTTTATATTTTAGTTTAATTATATAATTATTTATAAGAGTTTATTCCATTCAATTAAAAATTAGGATATATAATTATTTTTTATTATTCAAATTTACTTTTAGTGGTACGTAATTTATTTTAGGATTGATAAATCTAAAATTGGGGCATATAAATTTTTAAAAAATAAAAATTAAATATTATTTACAATATTAATAAAAGAAATTATATAAAAATATATTTTTAAAATAATAGTAGTAAATATAATGGTGGTGGCCACAATGACACACACATAAAATTGTGGGACGTGTGTGTGTGTTGGCCTAGTGGTAGGGAGTTAATGCTCGAGGCCAGGGTTCGTACCAAAAAAAAAAAAATTATGGGACACTAAATCTAATCCAAATTTAGTTAGGGATCTTTCAAATGGGTGGTACACAGAGCTGAACAGTTAATTTTGAGACCGAAAAATGGATGTCGCCATCATTTTAATTTTGAACTGACCTCATGTTCCTCGATTAGTTTTTCCCATTCTTCGTGGGTCCTTGCACGAGTTGTACTCCCACAATAGATCCCAACTTTGAAATCAACTGATTTTTCAATAACCTTGGCTTGCTTTTGATAGAAATTTAAAGTAAGAGAATGAACATTGCATGGTAATAGGAATGTGTGGGGTAGGAAAGAAACCTGATGAACCAAAGCAGTTGTAGGAGCCAGAAATACGCATACACTCTTTTGGGGATTCTTAATCAGGTGGGCCATCTCATACATAAGTAGAACAGCAATATGAGTTTTTCCAGCACCTGTTCCCAAACACACGATCATATTCTCCTCCAACGCTTTCTTACACATCTCCATTTGATACCTGCGTGTAATTATCCTTTCCAATTTAAATTCATGCCTTCTTCTACGAGGAAATAACGAATTAATTCCGTTGGATCGTCAGACATAATGCAGAATTACAGAGTTAGTTTTGCTGAGCTGGCGTCAGTTAAATAGGCCAATACTTTCCAAATAGATTTTCGCTTAAATTACAACTAATGTCATGTGTTTACGTTTATTTAATTAAATTTAATAAAAGGAGATTCCAGAAACCAAGTAGGAACTGTTTTTAGTTTTTAAACCCCGAACTTATTAAATTTTAATTAGAATTGTTTATTTGCCCACAAAATGACTTTCTTCTGAAGTCACCGCCTGCGGTCCCCACTCAACAACCTCTGCTGGCTTTCTCTATCTCATACATACAAATTTCTCTCACACACAGACGTCAAAAATTCCAATCTTCTATCTTGACTTAAAATGAAGCAACTCTTGGGGCGAAAGAAACAGATAGAACTCCACAAGAGAAACAAAAACAGAGCACTTCAATTGTAGTCCCAACCTTCAAGAACTTGAATAATTGAACTTCCCCCTCCACAATCATACAACAGAATTTTATTTTCTTAGAAAAATAAAAAGAAAGCTTACTTTCTAGCAATTCTCCTGGGATCTTTCTGGGCGGCGCAGAGAGAGAGAGCTGAAAGTTGCTCAACAACCTCGTTTTCGTGGTCGGCGATAACACGGTTGATCTCCATGGTTTGTAGGAAGAAAATTGACTTCTGTTGACTAATTAACAAGGGGAATCTCAATCTGAGTTGTTGAATTGTCTGAAAAGAAGAGAGAAAAATTGCATATGAGGCCCGCCCCAGATATATAAATTTGCTATATTTGCTTCTCATAGGTGCTTCATATCTGTATACTTTACTACGTCTAGTAGTAATACAGTTGTACCATTTTTTTAAAGTACGAAATTGCGCTGCTACATTTAAAGCCTGAATGAATCTAAAACCTATAATTGTATGATGTTTGAGCATCTCTAATAAGGGGAAGAATATGGGAAATACTTTTGCTTCCTAGAAATTTCTAATAAAATTAATATTTTTAATTATTTTTATATTTTTTTTACTTTTGTTTTTTTTATTTTTTTTCTTTAGTTTGAAAAAACATTTTGTGGGTAAAATAAAAAGAAGGAAATATAGTGATGCATGCAAAAATCTACTTTTGAGATAACATCATTGAAGATACTCAATATAAAATTGCAAACTCAACGCTTCAGTATGAGATGCTATATCAAGAATATAATGTATATTCCTAATTCTAAAATAATGTATATTCCTTATATTTACTTTAAACCAAAGTCCCTACTGTATCGTGGTGCAACGGGCCGGGGTAAAGTCAGTTTATGCTGAGAAATTATTAAGGATGGATGTATGTCTTGAAGCTCAATTTGTTCGTTCATAAAAAAAATATTTTGTCTTATCAAATACCATCACTTAAAAGTATTATTGACATAATTATAAACCAAATTTTGTCTACATTGACGATGGACCCTACTTTACAAAAAAAATTAGATCATTTGGTTATTGTGTTTCATGAAAAATAAAGAATATACTGTAAATTTAGTGGTTCGAGTGTTTTGTATACATAATCAATAAACACACTATTAGGCCGGTTAGGTTCAGGCCCAATGGTCAGCTCATGTCTTTTTCGTGGGTCGCCCCGGATTCGACATGAATCGGGCGATTCGGGTCGTGTTTAAGATGGTTCTTCTTGTTATATGAATTGATACTATTCATTTTATGAATTGATACTTTATTCAATATATATTGGTACTGAATGTATATATAAAATAATACTCATATAGTCATATTAATGAACTGTGTTTTAAGTGGTACTATACTTGATATGAAATGAGACTACGTATATTGGTGAATGGTACTACATGTATTGGTAATTGGTATTTTGTCGGGCCACGCTTGGACCTAACGACTAGGCCGGCCTGATAGAAATGTGCCTCGTAAATAAAATCCCTGCTGGTCATTACTCACTAGCAATTTTTAAAAGTTGTCATTGTTTAAAAAAGTCGGACTTTTTTATTTACTCAAAAAAATATTTTTTATTAAAATTTAATTAAAATTTGTGTCACTCTTTATAGACACATTCAGGGATGGTGTTGTGATTGCAAAATTAGGTAACATTACAATTACAATCATAAAATTAACACAATCTTTTTAACGATTATCGAACAGTTGGCTGGTGGAAGGAGGGTGAGGTTCACTCAAATTATCGTACTTCCTCCGTCCCTGATATGTAGGCTCAACTTTTCCTTTTCTTTTGTCCCTGAAATATAAGTTTATTTCCTTTATAGTAAAATCACTTTAACCTTTTATCCCTAATTTTTCATTTTATTTATCTGTCCTTCGTACTCAATATATCCCTTATTTTTAGAAGGTGGAACCCCTTCTTCACTCAAAACTACAATCATTTTAACTTCATTAAAATTCGTGTCATTCTTCGATAATGAGTCTATATATTAAGAATGGAGTATTGTAAGTATAAGTTATAACCTGATAATATTGCCAATAATAATTAAAGTGTGACAAGATTGGGGTACAAATTAAAATTGTAAAACAGATAATTTTCTCGTAGCCGCTACATGATTAGAAAATACTACTCCGTAGTCCGTACATTGGAGTTGGCTGGTTATAGATACACAAATTATATTAAATGTTTTATTTAATCAAACTTTAGTGGGAAAAAAATGAACATAACAAGATTTCGGAATTCGATGAGTGTAAAATTTATCAATAATTAGATTGTTTTTAGTTCGATCAATAATCTAAAGTTACCATTAAAAGCCTTTTGACAATAAATTTCTATTGCATATGTAAATTTGATGAGCGTAAATTTCTGAAGTTACCATTTGATGAATGTAAATTTCTATTGCATATGTAAAACTCTTGACAATAAATTTTAATAATTAGATTGTTAGCTAGTCTCTTTCTTAGGAATATTCATGAACAACTATCTTCTTAAAGCTCTAAACCCATTTGTAACAATTCGAAACCAACAAGTTGATTTTAAATGTAACTATTATATATATTTTGTTTATTTTGAATTTATTAATTTATTATTCGTTATTTTACATCATACTTATATGTCGAATTTACATTTTAGTCTAATCGCGCCCCTAGTTGGAAGAATGACTTTAAATTCTGAAAATTTATTTATAACATTGTCAAGCATATTAATACTTAAGATTTGGAATTTATTTAAATGCTTGGGCCATGTAACCTTTAAAACATTTTACATTTTAGTCTAACCGCGCCCCTAGTTGGAAGAATGACTTTAAATTCTGAAAATTTATTTATAACATTGTCAAGCATATTAATACTTAAGA
>JAYJMF010000002.1:5568508-5587438 GCA_036873715.1 Salvia sclarea | reverse complement strand
TATACTACACTTATTTTAAAATTTATTTATATATTTAATTTGAAATGAAAGATATATATTTTTTGAATTGATATTTGCTATGTAAAATAAATAATTAAAATTAGAATAAATGATAGTAAAATATAAAAGCAAAGTATCAAGCTAAGCTAACCATTTAACTTCAAATTATTATAATATATTCATTTAAAGTCTATTTTTCTAAAATTATATATCAAATTTAAGATCTTGATATGACTATTAATTTAAGATAAATATGTTATTTATTTTTACGAACGAAATTATGAAAAATTGAGAATAAATAAAAAAGAAGAAAAAAAATAAAAAGAAATTAATACACATAACTTACTATAATTAGATTGATGGTTTTGGAGGGAAAACATATTTAGAAAGGGTTTAGCTTTTATATATGTATAGATTAAAAGGTGGACTCCCGTACCCCATAGTATATATACATCACCCTATTTAATTTCAAATTTTATTTTCATTTCGTCTTACCGCCTTAAAATATAGAGTTACATACCCGACGATACAAGAGTTTTTTCTAAAACTAAACATTGATCAACATCCCAATATCAATATAGGCATGCCGTATATGCGATCTCATTTCATCATTTTCATATTTTCTTGATGATATATGCGAATTATAACATCATTCAATCGGATATTCGGATGTTGAATACAATGTTTTCGCGATCTATGAATTTCATGCTAATAGATTATGTACTTATTATTTGTTATTGATTTTTCCCCGGCCCTAAAGTTAATAGATTAAAATTATATTGCGTCCCAATACTTATCAATATAATTATTCAAATGCTTACATTTTTTAATTCGATTGTTATTGTTATGAATAATATCGTAATTTGTATATTTAAATTACAATACTACGTAGATAGTAATTGACAAAGTAACTTAATTTTTGCATCTATATGGCTTGAAATTGTACATTAGGATATAGAATCAGTATTTAACTTAAAGAATTCAACTATCTTGCTCAGAAATGATGAGATTTTAATTAAATTATATTAATAATGAAGTTATATATTTTATTTGAATTAATTAATTTATAAAAATAATAAAAGCGCTTTTTAGCTAAGTAGAGGCAATCGCCTACGAGCCTAGGTTTTTTTTATCTCGAAATGACCTAAAAATTATTCTCGTGCATCGCACATGGGCAAAATACTAATTGAAAGTCAAACAATACTACGATAACTTTGTTCTAGCTTGAGCAAATGTAATGCATAAAAAGGTTAAATTTGTTGATTAAACGATTTCGTTTTACCGATAAAATAATATTTTTGACACCACTTTTTCTGAAAAATTGTTAAAGTTACTACAAATTAAATTGTGGTCGTATTAAAATGTTGTGGGTGTATAGTTGAATTCGAAAAATGGGCAAGAATATTTTATTTATTCAGAGTTTATCTATTTTTTATATAATATTTTGGAAAAATGTACCAAAATAGTAATTTTAAGATAATAAGGATTAAAAGTAGCCCGCTAATATAAATAGATAAAAAAATAACCTTTCATTTCATGAATTCACGAATGCCATGGTTGTGAAACAAAAAAATAATACTTCATTAACTTTTTATGATATTATTATATTATCTCTTAATGTAAAACGTTTTATTAAATTTTTATTAATTAACTATGGGTAGTTGTTGTAAACGTCATTAACTCTTTCCTTATTATATACAGGCAAAGGAAACCCTCAAATTGCAGGCCACGTTATGATGAAAGATACATGTGATGTTGTGAACTATAAATGACCCTACCTCACATATTTTTACCGAATGTTCTTTGTAACCTAACTCTTTTATTTCATTCCATTTCATTAATAATAACATCGCACATGGAGCCGCTCATACTTCAAATCTTTTTATAATAATTGCTTACACTTTTGAAATAATTGTCTCAATTAAGTCAAGATTTACTCGTCCCTTTTTAATTAGGCTAATAAACTAATAAGCATGCATCTATTCATCTATTGTTTATGACGTGGAACAAGTAGTTGATGCATATTTGGTGACAAAAAATCGAGCATATATAGAGCTATTACTGTTAGAATCCCAAATTGACATACTTCCTTGAAGTCATATTCAAAATCACTATCATAAGGTATTTTAAGAAGCAGAACAATGAGAGGAACAATCAACAACGAGATGAAATACTTACAACAATGTGATGCGTGAATTTTCAAGACTAAATTCTATTGTTTGAAACATTTAAGATAATATTTCGTTTTAAGTTTTTAATAGGGATTTGATTCCTTTCTGAAGTATATGATTCATTTTTAGGCCTACAATACTTGTTTTTCTTGTTTTATGAGACATTTCTTAATGTTGTTAGCGAGTTTTGTCAATAATTTTTGTTTAGGTTGATTGTCTATCATTCTATGATAATATTATATCATCTATCTAATTAATGTAGATTATCATTGAAAGCTCGATATACGCAACATTTTCAGTTGTTTTCTTCGAAAGATTGGTTTATGAGTTCCTCAATAATGCAATAGACGAGCATAAAAATAAACTAAATCTTCAATTTTAAGCAGAGAAAGGAAACAAACTTGGGTTAGAGAATTGAAAATTAGTGGTCATAAATGCTGAATATGAAAATTCATGAGTGTAAGGGCCAAAGGGCAAATGATGGAAAGACATGTGCCGCAATATAATGACAAAATCAATTGGGACATGACATTCATAGACATGTTCTTAACAAATTGTTTTTGGTTTCTGTTTTCTCTTTTGGGATTTTTTTTGATTTTTTTTTGTTAATAATATCTTATTATTCTAGTACCAACCATTTGTCACTTTTTCAAAAGCGTGAGACCACATTTTTTAACAATTGTATGCTAATGAAAATTTCATGTGGGCTTTTGATTATTTGTGAGCAAAATCATTTGGAATGATGTTTGCCTTTGGCTTTCTTACATAAAGTGTCAAAGAAGGTTTAAATATTATTTTCCGCGCTTTTAGAAGCCATATTAATGGCGACATCAGATACAAGGGGTTTTCAATTAAATTTGAGTTTAAATATTTATTTTTCCAGGATTTCTACCCATTTTGCAACTTTAATACTTATTACACTCAAATTTTTTCGATCATCGAAAGTTGATATATCATTTGCTATACTAATTTAATAAAAAATACTGAGGTTGAGCAGGTGCACTTTGGCGCTGATACTCTAAAAATTGTATTACCTCACAATTCACAAGAGACCATCATTTCGCAATATTGAGTCCGATGAGGCACACCACATCACTTTTCGGTAGTTTTGGAAAAATTGGGGGTGATAAATTTGCAACAATCAGAAACGATGTGATATATATTATCACAAATATATGCGTTAGGTCGGCCTAACGGTTAGACCAATTGTTTGTCGCTCCTATTTTAAGCCATGAGTCGAGCAAGGGGGAGTCGAAGGCGAATCCGGAGCGAGCTAACAGACAAAATTATTGTCGGTCTCATTATCTATATATTAATTGGGTTGGCCTAGGACCGACCTAACGTAAAATGCCTCTATATATTAATAGTGTTTAAAACCTCCAAAACGAGTGAATTAAAGTTCATAAATAAATGGACACATCCTAAAAAAATAATCTAATTTAGGATTTCAACGAGATTGATTATTTCTGGAAATTTTCAAGCTCATGATCTACGGTAATTAAACAGAGTACAAAGTACAAGAATCAGTTCCTAACCTACAATCCTTAGCCCATAATCACTTAATAATCTAACTCTGATTCCTGCCACTCGATTAGGAATTCGAACTTATTAGCGTGCGCTTGCAATTATTGAATTCCAACGCAAAACTTATATTATTATCATAGCTGTTACCAACATCATAAAAGTACTAGTAATTACATAATTAAATATTTATAGCACTGATACGGATGTTATTTGATGACTCAAATGTCGGATATTATTTGAAGAATTTATGTTTTCAAAGAAAGTAGTTGGTGAGGTGTTGTATTAATTAGGGTGAAAATAGTTTTCAGGCGATGACTATGACATGATCCAAATGGTAACATGACTAACATCACATAATAGTGCTCAAGGGGGCTATGTGTACATTTTGCTACAATGCTAAATTTTCATGAATTTTAATACATCTACCCATTATGTGTGACAAAAAACTTACACACATTTTAACACACATTTTTTTTTTCTTTCATGGGAAAATAACTAATTTCTTTCGATTGATAGAGCTGTCTAACAGATAACAATACCTTCCAAAATGAATCCAAATTTGATTTGCCTGTCTATTTGACTTGACTATTATAGGCAGCTTTTTATGTTCAGGGATATAAACTCTTATGGGCTCTCTAGTCAGCCCACCTACCAAACCACGCAATTCACTTAGAGATGTCGGTCTATTAGGGCCAAAGCTTCCAAGCCAAAAATTTAGTTGGGCCAAATCCAAAGTAGCCCAAGCCCAAATCGATTAACATCTCCAGCCACACTTCTTCTATGAACAAAACTTATTTATAGGCCAACATGTACATAAAAATATTTTGAGTTGCAATATCAATTCCATTTCCAACCCTTGTAATTCTTGGTTTGGAACGGATCAATCTGTCATTAACTTATTTTAATTATAAGCAAAAACTTGTGGAGAATTACAACTTTGTATTTTGTAAGATGATTTAGCGTGAGAGGTGAATTCACAAAATGAAGATCTCGACGACCAATTCAAAACCAGTCAAATTTCTTCTTCATGCTATATGTGTACATGTATATTCTTTTCTCAAGAATACAAACCGGTCAAGTACTCCTTTTTCATTATTCTACTTTTGAAAATAATACTAACAGCCAACTATGAATATGATACAACAATAACATACATCATACTTCCACCGACTATAGACAGATGGAATAATCATGAAAACACTACTTTTTAAGTAGTGAAATTTCATGTTAGAATGCAACTTACATTTTGTAGGCATTACTGATTCTTGTAAAGCATTCAATATTTAACAAATCCAACATTCTGAGCCTTACCCGCAACTGAATCTAAGCTGCCGTCGCAGAGGCCGAGATTCCGCGCCACCGCAAACCCAGCTTGCATTCCATCAACGGCAGCACTCACTATGCCACCGGCATACCCAGCACCCTCGCCCACTGGGTACAGCCCTTTGTGCGACGTGCTATCCCAAGTATCACTTCTGCGCGTGATTTGGATGGGAGAACTAGTTCTCGTCTACAGGAAAACGAAAGAAATGGATGCAGAATCAGCACTGTCTTAGCCATATTCAAGAATCATGTGCGGTGCAGGTGGTGAATCGAACAACTAGAGTTACCTCGACTCCATGTAGAAGCGCACTGCTGGAGATGAATCCGGGCAGCTGTTATCAAGTTACAAGAGAGCAACCAACTTCAAGAGGGGTTCATACAGTTTAGTAGGTGCAAATTTTAATCTTAAACAAGCATGAGGGGTGGGGATTTGACCTCTTCGTTAAACATTGAAATCGCTCGTTGTAGAGCTTCAGTGATATGAAGGGGATACAACTCATGAAGATTTGCAGGCTTTACCCCCAAGCGATAACTGGATGGTGGCACCGATGTCACTGTAAAATAAAGCTAGTTCAATAAGTCTTTAAGAACGGTAATGCAACAAGAGAGGGGGAGAGAGAGAGAGAGAGTTGCACCTGACAATCTGTTATCGAGGAAATCAGTAACTGTTTGAACTGGAACAACAAAGTCACCCCCACCCATCAAAGCCGCATTTCGCTCAAATGTTCGCTGTAGAGTGAATGAAAGATGTAAACGTGCAAAGATGAGAGATTTTGAAATAAAAAGTTGAATTCTAAGCATGGCTATCTTGTTTAAAATAGTTCGAGAAATCAAAGAAATTAGTGAACATAATAAAGAAGCATGTTTCCAGACCAAAAAAGTACCTGGAACTCTACCCCTGCAAGAGGCCCAGTCAAATTCAAATCCTCAAAATCTTTTGACGATACATTTACAACTAGTGCTGCATTTGCCCACTTAGATGAACGTCGAGAAAATGACATGCCGTTGATACAAAGTTCGGATGGATCAGTGCTGGTAAGAACCACCTGCACAAACATCATTTGATGTGGCTGTCAATCATGGATGTTGAGTGAGGAAAACCGATTTCATAGGGTTTCAGCCATATCCAGGTTCTAAGAGTTAGCAATTTGGGTTGTGGGGGTCAGCTTGATTGGCATCATTGCTAATGGCAACTAGCTTGATGATCAAGTTAAGACGGGGTGGGAAACCCACGATGTTACCAAAAAAATAAGAACAAGTTATAAGTGGGGTGCAGCAAAACTCTGCAAGAAAGAATAATAATACCTGGCCTCCAGGACACATGCAAAAGGAATAACAACTACGAGTTACTGGCTCCATATTTGAGAGTATTCCCGTATCTGTTCCATTGACATACTGAGCAACCTGGTAGTCAGCTACTGGTACCTTCCCACGCCCACGTTGAACCTCATTGGCTAATCCAGAATACTGCATGGTTATATGCATCATTATGTTTAGATGTACAGAGTAAGATCGTCAAGGCTTTAATTAGAGAGATGAACAAGATTGCAAGGAAATCCCAACTTTACACAAGTACACGACGAACCTGTATATCATTTATCAATTCTTGGGGATGCTCTACCCGCAGGCCGACCTGTATAGTTCACAAAAAAAACACTTATATATATTCATTGCAGTCGCTGCAATAGAAATACCACTGAACAATCAAATTCCAAATACAACATTCTGTTGCCTAATTGTCACGTCTATTTCTTTTAATCACCAAAAACATAAATTATTAATCAGAGAAACCCCATTCTTTAAGTAATGGAGAAAATTTAGTTCAATAATGCAAACATGCTGATAACTTTTCGACTCCTAAGTCTTTCCAGGTCTGATCATATCAAGGAACTTACAGCGAAATCTTTATGAACCACATTCACATTATGAGAAAGAAGCATTTGATAAGTATCGCGTGCAGAGTGTCCCACAGCTAGAACTACAGCATCACATCCCAACTTCTCGAAACTAGAATCGAAGCTGCCTCTTGAATCAGAGATTTTAACACCTGAAACATTTTCACCATTGACCAACAGATCATCCACTCTCATCCCGAATCTAATGGTCACCTGAGCATATTGACAAATAAAACATTAATAGGATAGCTATATACAAACAACCACAGCTGCTTATAGATCGAGCAAACCCGTAAAAGGACTCACACCCAATTCTTGCAGGTACCCGCGAAAATTTTTGAGTAATGGAATCAATCTGTCAGTTCCCAGATGAGGTTTCCCATCAATCAATATACTATGTGGAGCTCCAAAGTTAACCAAAGTGTTCAGAACCTATTGATGCAAAAGATAAAGCCAAAAGAAACGGCCATCAAATGTAAGTAGCTCATATTCTGCAAGAAGAGGTAAAGTTGAAAGAATCAGAAAGATGATGCGTTCTGCAGGAAGTGGCACCAAATGCTACAGCGAGAGAGTTAGGCTTACTGTTAAGACACTACCATTATTTCTTCCAGTTCTTGTTACCAGCTTCCCATCACTCCAAGTACCTGCACCACCCTGTCATACATAAGTCTTTAATAAACGAACAATGGCATCAAGTGCAGGAATATGGTAAACAAGTTAAAGCCATGGACTGGGGAACAGGACCTTGGCAATACTACGTAATTTAGATGCTTGAGTTATGGTTAAACTAATACAGTTGCTACTCTTTAGACAGTAAACTGTCTCAACTGCTGTTGCATTTTGATTATAAAATTCTGAGACAGAATGCACAACTTGATTGAGGAAAAACGAGAGATGATGCAGATATATAACCAAAGACTAGAAAACCCTGGAACTACTATTTGAATAAAGGTATGACCTCTCCAAAGCAAAAATTGCTTTCCACTTGCAACATTCGACGGACTATCAGAGCCCCAATGTCACGTCCTCTTTGTTCAACGGCTTCCCCCCTTTCCACGAGTGTAACATCTGCACCAACTTCAGCGAGCACAAGAGAGGCAAATAAACCAGACGGGCCACTACCAACAACTACTACTCTGGGTTTGCTGGCCGCAGAGAGCTTGTCAGAACCTGTGATATGATTGCTGGGAACAGCTGCTGCAGAAGTTGCACTTTCATTTATCTTTTGGTGATTG
This sequence comes from Salvia sclarea, assembly GCA_036873715.1. Lineage (NCBI taxonomy): Eukaryota > Viridiplantae > Streptophyta > Magnoliopsida > Lamiales > Lamiaceae > Salvia > Salvia sclarea. The sequence goes on along the minus strand of JAYJMF010000002.1, from coordinate 5,579,290 downwards.
CGTATTATACTTGACAAGTCCCCAAAAGTCTTGTCATGATGCAAAAACTCTAGAAACCCATTCTTTGGTTCCAATTCTGAAATGAACTCCCAGGTTCGAGGCTCAAGGTTCAGGAGCTTTTGAACATCCATATCTACAGTATACACAAACTTTGGCTCCTTCAGCAACTAAAGTAAGCCAAAGCAAGTTAGTTGGTCTTCAAATATTTCCGTTAAAACAAATTAATGGAATGAACTAATTTCCTCACTTGTAAATTAGTTATAACGTTTCTTCAATCCGACAATAAAAGCAGCTACAACAGACATGTCATTGCATATATTGATGTATATCAATTATAATGACAACAATTATCCGAAAAATTTACAGTAACAAATTATATTAAATTATTAATCAACATATTATCCCAGATTGAAGTCCTTCTAACCAAAAGCTCAAGGAACATAATTGTATCATTCTACGAGTACAAATGAGCCAAACTAATTTGTGTTGGTTTCGTTGCTCAGAAGTGTTTCGGGAGAGAGAAACATATTTCTCCCCCTTCACTCAGGATTAGATGGTTCTATTATCCAGTTAAATTTTTAAGTACCTCACTCTCTCAGTCAAGAAAAAGAAAACTAAACCTGTACAAAACACAGTGATTGGTGCCAGAGGTTGAAATAGGCTTGTAAATGAAACAGGTGAAACAGGTCCTTTTTGTTTGATTCGGTATTTGAATTTGTGTATCAAAATTCTAAATTCAACTATTCAAATATGTATCTAGGTAAGAAAACTCTTTTCTATTCATATACTTCATGATGCAAGTATGAAAATCACTATTAGAATAAAAATGATATGCATATCTTATTCTTAAAAGTATGTTCTATCCATTTGTAGAAGAATTTACATATTTTATGTAAATATATTCGTATATTATGATTAATATATTTTGCAATGAAATCTAAAGCACTTATACTATATACATAAGCGCATGTAGGGCACATGTATAGAGATATATACATCTAGTTGAGAAACATTATTGTCAAATTTTATTAGTGAATTTTGACATAAACTTTGTCTTTTCTATGGTTGATGTAATCATTATTTATTTTGTGGATGGTCTGCAAGGAGTCGTCCATTAAGGAAAAATCCATGTTGTGGGTGTATCTCGCAAGTACATTTTATTACTTAAATTTAACTAATGTCACAATTTTAAGAAAACTTTGCAGGGAAGAAATAACCGAACAAAAGTAGGTAGGATTTCCATTATGGACATTTGAATAAATACAAACACTACTATAGAATTAAATAAGAACAGAATTTTGAATACAATTACCCAAAAGGACTAAGAATATTCTCTAAACTAGCCTAGCAAGCACGAATAGAATAATGTGATATTCAATGTGGATTATGTTCATGTGCGGTCCTAGTCGGAATAAGGTCAGATTTGGAAACATTAACATTTTAAGTTTGAATTGACAACGAAGCGCAGCTTAGTTGGTAAGACGCTTCGGCTCCAACCAATAGGTTGGGGGTTCAAGTCACCACAAGGGGGGAAATGGGGAACCATTATAGATCCTCTTTTAAGAAAGGGAAAGAAAAGTTTGAATTATCTTTGATTGACATAAATTCCAAGGGTTTGGGAGGATGGGACAAGAGATGTGAAGGCAGAACTGCTAGACATGACAGAACTTCAGCTGACACTAACACAACCAGACTGCTTAAAACACAGAAAGAGAAACTTAAAAAAATTGCAGAACCTAAAAGATAATATCCTCTAACTCAAATTAACATTCAGGACATCACAAGTGCAGACTTGAGAACTATGAAAACAATCAAGGGAACATTTTAAACTTTATTTACAAGGACATCTTAAACAATAAGGAATCACTGTTTTGGTTGTTTTGAATTTATTTACAGGCACATTTTATTTATTCTTCATTAATAGGTAATCAGCAATGCTTTAGTTGGGATTATTTCAGGTAGCTAGAAAATTTTGGTCCCTATAATTGCCAGCAAGGTCATTTTCACATAGTTATGCCTAATCACAATCATGATTTAGGTTTTTCAAACTCTTATTTTATTGAAGCACGGGCAGCGCACGAGATTTTTCCTTTCCTTTCTCTTTAATGAAAAGGTGGAGGTGTTTAAACTTTGCCAACTAATGGCGTAGGTGGTCTCAACACCAGGAATATTAAGATATGTACAAGATTGTCCCTATTCCAGCCTAGCATGGACAGGTAAAGCAAATTACTAATTGCACGTCTATAGTGGATGAGATAGACACAAGACCGCATTCAAATTCTGTGTCGATGGATTACAGATAATTTTAATGGAAAATCTCTCATATTTGGTAATCGAATCCAACTAAATTCTCAATGCTAATTCATCGTCCTTCTCTATTAGGAAATTACTTGGAAATCCAATGCCAAAATATTACAGACGGGCATAAACCTGTAAAGCAATGTATAAGGAAAATCTTAATGGTCTACCAATAAAATTTGCAAAATCTACATGCACACTGCATGAATCCGTCTTTATTAGCCATCCCATCCGCTCTGCAGGATAATACCGACATTGATATCGCTCCTCGAAAAATTCAGGAATTCATCTCTAGAAAAGGTCAAACTAGCCTAGCCAGAATTTTCATCTTTCTGTTTTCTATAGCCAAAGTAAGTAGTGCAACATGTCTTACACCAAAATGCCAAAAAAATATCCAAATGAAGAGGCTGAGGGAAACAATACAAAAAACAAATCGGTGATGAAAGGTTGTCCATCACTAGATTTGAACCAATCCTTAGAAGAAACAGATCTGCAGTTAAATCCCTTTCCTAACTCGACAGATGCCACCAAAGTGAAACCCCCAGAGGCATTGGAGCCTCAGAATGTGGTACGTGAGGAGGAACCAGAATACGGATGCAACTTTTGCCCAAAGAAGTTTTCTAATAAGCAAGCACTAGGTGGGCATCAAAACGCCCACAAAATTGAGAAGGTTGGACAAAAGCGAGCCCGGCAAGGACAAGAAGCTAATTTTGGATTAACTGGTAATGTCATTAATTCCTTCCCTTTTCCAAATTCCTTTGACCAAGTTCCAAAAATGGTTAAGAGCGTATGCTATCCTAACTATATGGAGCATCAAGTGCATGCCTATGAGTGCCAGGGCTCCATTTTCTCTATGTCTCATGAATCTGGTGTAGCTCAGCCGTATATGGGATTCGGTGGCTTTTGCACTATCCCGAAACAACCCCCTAAACCCCAAATGCATGCCCGTGATTATCCAGGCTCCATGTTCCCAATGTCTCATGGATATGGTGTACCGCATCCCTTTATGGAACTTGGTAGCGTTGGCAAAAGCACGAAAAACCTTCCCTCTATCTCATTTGGGAGAAGGACCAGTCTGATGGGACAAGGCGCAAGTACATCTAAAGGGAAATCCACGGGGGTTGCAACGAATGATGAAGCAGGCCCTCACATACACATCAATAATACAGAGATCCAGCACCCAGAAGAAGACCTCGACTTATCACTAAAGCTTTAACTGTCTTCTATTTTATGCTGGTGCTTTCAATTTTTAGATGTCATGCTCAATTTACATAACATAACATGAATTCAATTGCTATGAATAAAAGCCTTGAATTCTCAAATGTTGCATGGTCAGGAAAATATTCTTAGCGGGCCAGGTAGAACTAGTAACTGCAAAAGGTTATAGAATACATTAACTTGGATATATTCTTTTATCACTTAATAACAAAGAAAAAAGAATCAGACAATTATCCCCCCCCCCAAAAAAAAAAAACAAAACATAATAATAATTTATTTTTTTAAATGATGCCAAAGATTAAGATGCATTGTCATTTGTCAATAGCATATAACTTTTTAAGCGTATCAGATTTCTTTATAGAGCTCAACATATCAAAGCATCTTAATTGATCGATTTTTCAACAAGCAATTGAAAATCAGCTCTTTGGGTTTAGTTGATATTGATGAAGAAACCAATTCAAAAATAGATAGTCAAATAGATCGGTAATTAAGAGTAATTTACAAAAAAAGTCTACATTCTATTTCCCCTGTATAAACAAGAAAAATATCCATATTCCATGTCAAGAAAAGTTGAGATTAGACTATGCATCCCTGTTATTCATTAGTGTTTCATTTGACATAAATCTTGAATGTTCTATCACTTTTTTCAGTACCAGAGCATTTCCCCTCTTTCTGACCTCCATGACTTTTTTGCATCTAGCTGAGTGAGAAGACTAACAAGAAGTACTCAAGTTATACCTCACTTGCTTTGGACAATTCATAATTCCACACAAGTGACTTTCTGTCTTTCAATTTAAAACATAGTACAAAACCAGAGGAAATAATCAATAGCTGAGCAACTCTTTTTTAGTAAAGAGTTGGCAAGCACAAAAACAATATATTTGATTCTCTTTTTAGTACGAATGTTATTATATCAAAGATATCGATCCTCTAGATTTAACCCACTTCTTTCGATGTATCATGTTCCAGTCTCCAAGTGGAAAACATATGTGCCTTAAATCAAAACTCCCACTTGAACTTCGTCAAGTATCTAGGCAGTGGTAGACAGTAATTACTCTCAATCGGACAAGTAAAAAAATGGTTCCTCTTGAGTTGTTGGATTACATTATAATGAGGGGCACTCAGAAACAAGATCGCATAGGTATGCCCAAAAGGAAGCAATATGCCAAATCTTGTAGTGAGCCAATGTGAAAGGTAATTCAGTGTCACAGTCAAAGCACAAGTTACTAATGATGTAACTGTCATAACTCAGTTATACGTGACCACGGACTCCAAGAACAATATACTAAAAATGTGACCACTTTACCTAAAAAACCTTGAGTGCATCTGTTAGCACCTTACACAAAAGACGATATTGATGCTCTTTCATTGCACATATGTTTTCACTTAAGCTTAAGTTTGCTTTTCAGCCATATATCATAGAACATAATCAACTAGGTACTGTAGGTAATTGGATGTAAACCACTTTCCATCAGTGGAACTATATATACTACCAGAGGATTCCAGCGCGAGATGCAAACTCATCAAAATCACTAATCCATGTGAAAAATTTACACATAAAAAAAATCTCATTATGTAGCACAACTATTTATAAGGTGTTTGTTTAAATGAAACAGAAAAGCTAGAACACTGCCATGACATCGCTGGTAAGCCAACAATTGATAATAAACAGCAACAGTTATCAAGTTGTTACCTACCTTTCTTGCATCAAACGATTTTCTAACCACGGTAAACGCCTCTGGTGGCAACATTGATGGGACCTACAAAATAAATTTAAAACTACTGCACTCAGAAAGGGAAGGCAAAGAACTGCAACAAACCCGAAATAGTGCCATTACATCAACAATTTCACAGGTAATTGTCGAAAACCCAAAAGCAACAGCAAAATATCGAGTTAAGGAAGCTGCATTCACTCGAATTGATAGAACGAACAAAGTAATGAAGAATTAAACACGATTTTGACCAAATTATGCACAATATGGTCATCAAAACCAATTGCTAAGCTCAAAGGCTGAAATTCAATCTCTCACCGGAAATTCAAGAACCTTTGCAATCTCTCTAAGCAGAGCCTCGGAGACATCCCAGAAATCCTTTCCAGGGTCATCTTGGACTGAAACTGCGAGCCGGGAAATTCTCCAAACACCGTCTAAACGTGCTGGCGCGTCGCTTTTAGTCTGTTTCTGCTGTTTTAACTTCTTTTTCTCTGAGGGGTATCTCAATTTTCCGGTCCTTTTAGCCTTCTTAGCACAGTCTATACTAGGAGTTTGTCGAAATCTGACAGATTGGTCGGGATTCCGAAATGCGAAACTGCAGTAAAATGTTGAGGCGGAGAATTTGTTGAATGAAACGGTGAGATTATGAGAGAGAACGGGCATTCTCGGTTGTCTGCTGGAGAATTCTGATAAGGTGCAAATTTGGGTTTTAGGATGGGGTTTTAGTATTTTGCTGAAGTCTTTTCTTTTTATTTACTTTTTTTCTTTTTTTTATTTCTATTACTCCTACTTTTTCCGTCTTTTTCTCTTCCCTTCATATTTGGTTTCTTTGAGGAGGATGGAGATCATGGATTGGCTGGAGAAGGGGGAAACCTGCGGCTGATTGCTTGGGTAGTTGCAGCCGTCGATTGCCATCAATATCACTCGCACACCAATCACCATCTTCGTAATGTTGAAAGATAAGAGGTTTTCTTTGAGAAACGTGAGTTTGGAATATTTATTGAATGAGGCGGATATTTAGGAATACAATTATTCTAAAATTATATGCCTAATTCGATATCATCTCACAAAATTGTTACGTCATAAATAGAAATACAATATTTCAGTACAGGATACTACAACAGAAATGTGTGTCACTGTTGATCCATAACGTTGTGTAATGAAAAATTAAAAATAACAACAATGTTCAAGATCAAGATGATGGAATGAGGGTATGATTGAAAATAGTGGCAAAAGCATCCATCTTCATCTTGCGCAACGACAGCCCAATCTCCAAGTCTTTCCCAGAGTCCCTCGACCTGCAAAGAGACATGCTACCATCTCCATCAATGGATATGAACTCGAACTTGCTCGGCCTTCCCCACCCAAAATCAGCGTCGTAAACATCAAACCGTGGCGATCCAGCCGTACCAGTACTCCTCGACCACTCCACCGCCGCCAAATTGGCCGCCCAGTCACCCGCACCTCTCAGCACGTCTTCCTCACCGCCATAGAACTTCTCGTGAACCGCCTCGCCGATCAACTTCGCCGCAATCACGAACCCGCCTTCCCCAATCAATCGCGACCGCGGCGATTTGGCAAACACAGGCCCCACGCAATTGCCGAAATACTCCGCCGGCAGCGGCGGATCCAATCGACTGCGGAAATCTGCCGCGAAAGTCATGTAATCCGTCCCGTCCTCCTCGCCGACGGCGGCGCCGGATTTCACCAGGCAGCTCCAGACGTAGCCGCAGACAACGGCGAATGTCGAGACATGGCGGCACGGATCAGGCGCCGCCGCAGCGAGTGTCTTGAGTTTCTGGATGTTCGCCTCTTCCATCACAAACGTCGCTCGAACTTTTCCTTGGTGGTGAATCGGCTGTGAATCTCTGAATCCGGCCCTTCTGAAATCGTTCCAAAACTTCTCCGTCAGGGGGCTGCTGCTCAAACGCCTGTCCAGGAGCGGATGCAGAGACTTGTCAGCAAGGAAATCGGCGTCGCCGCCGGTTCTGCAGATCGAAGACCACGATTTGATGAAATTGACGGTGGTGCTGCCGTCTCCGACGACGTGTTGGTAGGTTAGCCCCACGCTCACGCCTCTGTTAGGGAACAGAGTCACTTGCACGGCGAGAATCGGAATCAAGCTGGCATCAGCGGCGTGGACCGCCGGCGGAAGCTCCGGGAGGAGGTGATGGAACTTATCGGCATCTCGCGGTCCGTTGCCGATTAGGTCACCGAGATCGTCACTGGCTTCGGCGAACACTACTGGAACCGAATCGCCGCTGCAGAACTGCAATTCCGGCAAGTTAAGGCTTGAAGATGAAGGATATGATAATTTGCCGGCGAAAGGAGGGAAGTGGTTGAGAGCTTGGGAGAGAGAGCGCTTGACGTCGGGGATGATTGTGTTGATGAAGTGAGAATTTGAGCAGGGGAATTCATAGAAAAGGAGGCGGCGGACTGGGAGGAAGTTGAGCCAGATGATGTCGAAAAAGGTTAACGGCAACACCAGCTCCGCGGCGGCATCTGGTGGCGCGATGCGGCATTGCTCGACCATGTTCATTCTCGCACTCCGATTAATATTGGTATTTCGAAGCTCTGTACGCAAACGCAACCATATAAATTCCATCAAAGAATGCACACTTCCCCTAGCGACTAGCGTCATGTATGTCACTATCAGATCTATATTTCATCTTTTTGGTCAATTTCAGAATCCCTCGACAGAATTCCCTCCACATGCAAATAAGTAGCCTATCATATTATTTTGCATAAATTAATGAGGGGTGATTTTACTTATTATATGAAATTAGTAAGTTAATCCGTGGGATGTGCGGTGATCATCAAATTAATCGATATTTTAAAATATAAAAATCATAATTAATTGCAATAATATACAATTATATTACTATTATATATTTTGAAATACTCTTTTATATGTATAATTTATTATAATTGTGCCAATTTTTCTATTGCATTGTATAATTGGTTGTATGGAATTATGTTTTCTTAAGTGAATCTATTTATTTTTTCTTTACGAAATTAAATAACGAAGTAAATAAAATAAAATAAAAATAGCAAAGAAATAAAACTTTTGAAAAAGGTTGGCAACAAAAATTGAAGACTAAGATTTTTTATTTTTATTTTTAATTATTATAACGAATTCGTTTGAAATTCAATTTATATTTTTTTAAATCAAATTAAAGGTTTTGTCATTGTTTTTAATTTTATATGTATATTTAATATTATTTTATGATCCATTATTATTATTTTTATCTTAAAAAGAAGAGAGATGGAGGGAGAGAGAGAGAGAGAGAGAGAGAGAGTGATGGACGTGGGAGAGAAGAGAGAGAGGAAAAGAAATTAGTTATAGAAAGAGGAGAGAAAATTTGGTGGAAAAAATTTGGTGGGAAAAACTCTTTTTTAATATATAGTAGATTTAGATTTTTTATTGTATTTGTTGTGTGATATTTATTCTGTTGATTTTATTGCATTAAACACTAATACTCCATCCGTCCACGAAGAGTGTTCCACTTTTGCCATTTAGGGTGTCCATAAAGAGTGATCCACTTTCCTTATTTGGTAAAAAGGTGGGTGCGACCATTTCTCCACTTACACAATATCATTCACTCTTTATTAAATTAACATGGTGAGACCATTTCTCCACTCACACAATTCCTTCATTTTCCATTAAAACCCGTGTCGTCCACAAAGTGGAACACTCTTTGTGGACGGAGGGAGTATACATGTGTTAATATCAATGCATGATTTAAAATTTATATAACAAAAATATATATTCTAACCTTTGTAATTTCAAAATCTTAGGTTTTGTGGTAATTAGATTAAATAAATACTAGGAGTACATGTTTATTTTTCATAAGCATACTTACTAATAAAATAAAGGTATATCTTTTATTTCATTAGATCCTTGTATAATATTTTTAGCTTAATAGGTCCTTATACTTTTGTATTTTATTTCATTAGATCCTTATTTAACGAATCTCATAATTCCGTTAACTTTTCCGTTTATATATGGATGTTAATTAGAGACAAAAATTGTGCTCATCACTCTACTTGTTTATTCGGATGCAAAATTAAGTCTTCGTCTTCCTCATATGTGCCATTGCCATTTTACCCTTTTTAATATCTTTCATTGATGGAGTAATTTGTATTTCTTGTGCATAACCCAAACTGCTCTGTGTGATATTGCAGAGGAGCCATCCTTCATTTTTGCTCTGTTAGTGGTTCTTTATCTACATCACAACGTATTAACCACGATGCTCTTTGTTGTAAGGCTGAATGGCAATGGCTCCGTAAGGCGCCATTCACATTACGAGAGCAGTAAAGCGTTTTGCGCAGTAAGGCTGGATGGCTCCGTCGTCAATTGCTCAGGTGTTCGCTCTCCATTGCGACAGTGATTCTTAACAAGCAACGATTGCTCGCCGTAGGTGGTCAGATTATTCAAATATGCATCACTATGTCAGCGCAAATATCATAATATATAATTCCACATATGATGGAAAAGTTAACGGAATTATGAGATTCCGTTAAATAAGGACCCAATAAAATCAAATTCAAAAGTATAAGGATTCATTAAACTAAAAAATTGTACAAGGACCTAATGAAATAAAAGACAGAAGTATGAGGATCTTTAGATGTATTTTGCCTAAAATAAATGATTTCTGAACCGGCATGAATAAGAAAACTAATAAAATAGTAATAGTACTATTTACTATAGCAGAGTAATACATTACTTATTTTAATAAAATTAAGATAGCTAAGCTAAATAAAGTCAACTTAGTGACTTGGTTGATTTATAAAAATATGTATACATGTTTATTATTATTAGAATTTTACATGTTACCTATTACATGCATAACAATAAGATAATTTATCAAGACAATACTCAAGCTAAGATGATGTTAAATCAATCGTCTCTTTAACATCTAAAATGTGTAAGCCTCATTTAGAAATTAAATAGCATAGAAAACTAATAATCACAAATATAGCAATAAGTATTAGTGGAACTTTACTACATATAATTGTTTATTAAGATCATAAGAAAACATGTGAGGTGGTATCATATCATGTGATCCCATATGACAACTAAAATTGTATTTAATTAATAAAAGTATGGAAATTATGTGGAATCCTCTCGGGTGGCCCAACGGGTCATCTGGGCGGGCCTAAAAATCCCGATTGTTTTCGGGCCTATATATCATATTCAGGTCTAACCAAATATTGGGAAAATATATAAAGTATGTAATGTTGTTTTAATGATCCCAAAACCTCATGCTGATGTTAGTCTTAGAGTTTTTATAAGACCTACATGTTTTGGTCTTTAGAATAGATTGTTCTTTGAAGACCGCTCCAGGTTGAAGATTGCAAGATGGTTCTCTACTCGCACTGAAGTTCGAGAAACTGAAGGAACAACTTGAAGATACTGAACCTCTGAGGAGGACAGTATAAGGAGAAGCACTTGAGGATACTGAACTCCTGAATATATCAGTATAAAGAAAGGCGGACTGAATCTTCACTTCAACCATGACACGTGGAAAGTCAGCGCATTAAATGCAGAAGA
>JAYJMF010000002.1:5548513-5563348 GCA_036873715.1 Salvia sclarea | reverse complement strand
TAATTTTCATTAATTGATCACTCTGTATAAATATCATGATAGTTCATATTTAATTATTTTATAAATATAAACGGGTTGGGTGGGTAATTAGTGGGTATTACCCAATAGTTTCGGGTCGGGTATAGGTCTTAAAGTTAATACCCGTGACGAGTTTGAGTTTGAAAATTTTAGACGGATTTGGGTTTGAAAAATGCTTAATGAGTGGGTACCCGACCCATTGTCATTCCTGTCACATCTATTTGTGATAGGTTCAAACTTATTATTTATTTATAATTTTTGTGGAGTATTAGTGGTGGAATTGAAACATTAAACCCAAAATTTATACTAACTGCACTTGAAATAAAAGAAGCAAAAATTGAGCGACATTTGAATCCAAAGGAAAGCATCACCCTCACCCGCATGTAACCCTACAAATTCCCCTCGAAGCCAATTAAGTTCGAAGCGGCCCCACCGAACCGCACGTCACTGTATGGCAGCAAACAGCATCCAAACTCGGGTTTCCACTTTTCAGTCTTTTTGAAAAAAAAGTAGAAAAAACGAAGGGTATAAAATTTAGAGAAGAAGAGAAGAATCCAACCGGGAGAAGATGACAGAAGCGATGGACGTCGACGGCGAACAGAACTTTCGGAGCTGTCTGAGCAGCTTGATCGATACCGGCACCGTTGAGAGCCACAGATACTATCTGGCTCGCAAAACGCTGCTCGAAATGCTTAGGGATCGTGGATTCGCGGTGCCCAATTGTGAGATTGAAGTTTCGCTTGCAGAATTCCGAAGCAAGCATAGCGATAATCCTGATGTCGATGGATTGAGGATTTCTTCTCTCCACAAGGATGATCCTTCTATAAAGGTTCACTTCCCTTCCTTTCACTCTCCTCTTTCACTTTCCACAGAGTGTGTGTGCAGAATTACCCTCAACATGCAATTAGAAGTTTATTGAAGAGTTCTAGTGCCTTCACTTGTCATTTGCCCCCTTCAAATTTCAATGTCAGTGTCTAGCTCAATTTGAAAATTTACACACTTTTTCTGAATTATTAGTTTCATTTTTGGTGATTTCCATGTTTCATTTCCCCCCCACAAGTTCGATTCTTGAAGTGTCTGTATGTCTCATATTTAAGAAGTCTACTAGCTGTAACAGATTAGTTTTTTCCCTACAAATTGAGAAATTATAAACTGAGCCATTGTCTAGATTTGCAGGTTGATTGTTTGTGAATAATTTTTCCAGCCAATTGGCTACTGGTTAAAGAAGAATCCTTTTGAATATAGTTGCATGGATCTCTCTTTCTAGGATGTTAAGTTGGGGACAAATAGATTGTCCCCGGGAAAGATGGCCAAGATTTGTGCATGCGGAGCTGCATCCATATGTGTTATAGCAAAGAAATTTAAGAGGTTGTAAATTTGGATAATCTTAGTGAAAGATCATGAAACACCCATCTTACATAGGTGTTCTTAAGGTTGATCCTTTCGGATAATTTATAGTAGTATAAGTTTCGCCTACTAATGTTGGTTAGGAAGTATCATCTATTGAAGTTTCTATTTGAGAGCATGAAAGAACTCACTATTATTTTTAAGATGCCACTCTGTTCACTCATTGTTCATTACCAACTTTGTTCAGAGTGATTTTGAGGTGGAGTTAAAGGCTTGTAAAGAAAAAGAGTATATATTTAGCTTTAACTGGCATTCTCCAGTTTTGGTTCTTTGTTTCTGTCTTTTTCTTCACTTAAGATTCAAATTGGTTAAGGCAGTCCATCCCCATGTAGTATGTGAAGCATGTCCATCTTGATGTTCACCAGGAAATGGTCTCTCTTATTTGGTTAGCTAAAGTTTAAATGCTGTAGTTCTTATTCCGATTTTTGATTTTGTGGCCTATGGTTTTGCATTGGGCAATTCGTGAAGTCCGTTATTGACTGTTTTACTATTTTTGAGTTTTGGCATTTGAATATTCTCTGATGTTAAGTTTCTCCGTTGCAGGCTCTAGTACTATTCTGTGAACCAGGCATAGTTAAAGTCAATGTCGTGCGTGGCATTGCAGGAAGGATTGTTCAAGAGGGACTAGATAGGCTGATAATAATAGTGCAGGGTAAAATAACTAGCCAGGCCTCAAAAGCTGTGGAACTCTTCCCTTTCAAAGTTGAAATTTTCCAGGTCAATTTCTAATCTTTGCAGCTAGCGCCTTACCGCTATTGTTTTTGTCTTGAACTGGTTTAACACTAAATGAAATCTGAATTATATCTCTGTCTCTAAATTTAATCTTTGCCTAGACATACCGAGAACTCCTTTTCTATCTGTTTCCTTTCTACATTGTCAATAAGACAATAACATATCTTAAGTTTAAAAGCATTCTGCTCAACTTTTGTTGTTGCAATATCCTTTTGCTATAAGCTGAAATCTTTTTTATTCCGTTCTCTCTTCCCCTTTTGACATTGACTGTGAATTGTTGAAATATTACTGTGTCAGATCACTGACTTGCTTGTCAACGTAACTAAGCACGAACTGAAGCCAAAACATCAAGTGCTCACAATTGCAGAGAAGGAAAATCTACTGAAACAGTACAGCATTGAAGAAAAACAGGTAAGCTATTGTTATTTGTAAAACATGCGTGTGATCAGAAGCATGGCTCGTGGTTTCTTATTTCATTCTACTTCTTCCAGCTCCCGCGGATGTTGCAGAAAGACGCGATAGCTCGGTACTATGGACTCGAGAAAGGGCAGGTTGTGAAGGTCACGTACAGTGGTGAACTGACGCAGTTACATGTAACATACCGTTGTGTTTGGTGATGTTTCAGGGTCACTATTTTAATGTGTCTGGTATTATTAGGGATTAACTGGAAATTTGATGATCCTTTTGACAACTTCTAAACTTTCTAGTATATTGTATCTTTTGGGGCTTTTTGGCCCATTCATCTAGATTGTAAAAATTAATGCTGTGACCATCCATTTTCGAATTAGTGTTGTAGGCCATGAAAATTTGTATATCCCGAAATTGGATAAATTTACTCGTTTTATTCTTGGAAACTCGAACAATTAAAAGATGAGTTTTATTTTTAAATAAGACACTTATTAGGGACTAATAAAGTGAATTCTAATTGTAAGTTTTGTGAAATTGTGATGCAAAATTGAGCCTGCTGCTAAATTAATACTCAATTTTGTTTCACAATTTTATACCACGACACGTAATTAGATTTGATTTTCACATTGATGCAAAATTAATACTATAATTTGCATTTTACACATGTGAAACTATATAATTTTGTATCATGCTTAATTTCGTGTCACACTTCCGCATCATATTTTTTTTCGTAATTATTTAAATAAAATATATAATGGGGTATATTTTATTTTTAATGCTACTATCAATCTCTTAATAAGTAAAATGGTTATTTAAATTTTTAACTCTCGTAGACAGAAAGTGGAGTTACGTTAATATGCAATTTTCGTTTTCGTTTTCTTTTTCTTTTTCTTTTTCAGTTTGCTGTATATACTATTGCGTTCTTTCCTCCCGGCGCGTTCATTCGATGCTCTTCATCCACAGGTTTCTCTTCTGCTTTTTCTCTTTCTCTTTAATTACTAATATGATGTGTTCAAATCATGCGATCAACCCAAATGCCGATTTTGAGCAAACGAGAAAAACTCCACGTGCAATTGATGCAGTTCCAACATTTTGCCCTGTTCACCTACAATTTCGAGTTTACTAACGATCTATTTTCTCAACATATACGTAATTTTGTATGATATTATCACTTCTTCTCCAAATCACTGTCGTTACTGCTTTCTTGATTGGGATTTACATCACAATTTTATCTTTACGATTATTATTTTTGAAAAGGAATCGCCATTGTTAATGGGATCATGTTTCCTGAATTTCAATTGCTCACAATGTGTTTGATGAATTAACTTTATGACTGTATAGTTGCAAAAATGAACGAAAAAATGAGCTTAAACCTCGGAGACATGGATCCTTTGTCTCCGACGCCATACTCCACACCGTTTGAGTCACCGGAGAGCGGCGGCTCAGGTCGCGTTAGTGCTGCTCGGATTGCAGAAGTGAAGATGTGGCTCGCCTCGCAGTTTCACGAGGCTGGAAAGCACGTGCCCGATTTCGAGTACACTCCTCAGAGCATTTCCTACCTCCGCAACATTGTGACTCTGTCCCAAGCTCAAACTGAGGCTGCCTCCATTGTCTTGAACGACTTCCATCACAAATCTGCTGAATACCGCGCCCAAGGTTTCATCTTCTACAATGGTGGTGTTTTCATCAAGTTTTGCCTGTTGATTGTCATTTTGCTTGTCTCACAGCTGCAAGAATGAGGGAGATTTTGGAGAAAATGGGGTTGGCAAGGGAGAGTTTGCCATCAAAATTGGTGTCATCCGCTAATACTCTCGCTATTGTGGCAAATCTCTTGGATATTAGGGATACTGAGCTAAGTAGGTAGGTGTGTTAAGTTAAACCCTTTTTCTTCATGCTATTAATATTTAGGTAGATTAGATTTACATTGGTTCGTATCATGAATTTGATTTTTAGTAATGAAGGACAAAATGTTATTAGTTTTCTTGTAGCTGCATTTGATCTATCTCAGAGGAAAGCTGAGGTTGAAGAGAAGAGGGCTCAAGCACAGCAAGAATCCAAACAGCTTCTTGATTTCACTCGGAAGGCACTTGCTCGATTGACATATCTGAAACGGTAAATCTAGGACCAGTTTTGTGTATTAGAATGTGATCATTTCTAATTGTTTCGTAGCTTCTTGGCAGAACATTGATGCAGCTTGAAAACGACATAGCACCTTCCCAAGCTGAAATGGAGCACTGGGAGACGAACATGGCGATTTTGGACAAGAAGGAGACACAGTATCTGCAGGAGTATTCTAACTACAAGGTCATATGACACATTCTTATCATATATCGTTTCCATCATGGGATTTGGTTGTATCTTTCTAGGTGTTGATTCTTGCAATTGTTTCGAACCAGAAACTGCTCGATCGCCTTAACTACAGCCCTGAGATCAGGCACGGGGTCTTGGTGGAAATAGCTGACCACAGAAAGGCGCTGCAGTTGAAAACAAAGCCAATTGTTGAATCTCTGCAGAGCTACCACGATTTGCCTCCTGTAATTCTTGGCTTACGGTTCTCTGTGTGTGTGTGTGTGTGTGTTATTTCCTTTTTTGAGTGCATTTGGGCTCTTTTGTGCGTGTGTGTTTGCAGGACAAAGCCATGGCAGCATTGGCTATTGAAGAGAAGAAGAGGCAATTTGCTGCTGCTGAGAAGTACCTTGAAGATGTTTTGCAGTCTGCAATTCCTGAGTGACATCTTATATTATATACGTTTTCCAGTCCTCAGCCGCTACTCGTGTTCTTTGCTCGACCCTATAGAACATCTCTGAACTTAATAATAGAAATCTTGGAATTTTTCATTTACAGAGCATTGAATTGAATTATAAGAAGGCAAATAACAGACATTGTATGAAAACAAAACATCTATTTCATTAAACCAAAACAATTCAAAATCTTCCAAAGTTGGGAGGCTAATCCACAATCAAGCTAAAATTTATTCACCTGAACTAAAAGGGGTGCATCTAAACAAAGCAAAAGCATAGCGATCGTGTTCCTTTTCCTCCCAAAGAAAGCAGTGTAAAGATCAGCCCCTTCGAGCCAACGCAGCTACTATTCCTATAACACTAACGGCAGTTGCAGCGATGCCAATTCCAATAACACCATCTGTAATGTGCGATCAAACTAAGATCAGAATCGAGCAACGCAAACTAATAGTCGAGAAGTATTTCATCACTCAAATTTAGGAACTTACCTTTAGTGATTCGTTCTTCAACATTCTTTCTCAGAGACAGCGCTTGCCTCCAGTCCGGTGCAATCTAGTAAATGAAAATGGTAAATCTTTAAGAACAAAGGGGTTTGGTAGTTGGGTAAAAATGACAAGGTTATTGGGAAAAGAACAGCATCTAAAATGAAAAATGGGGCGACAAACCTCCAAGCATTGGTCTAGAAAATGTCGGCTCCTTGGGTAATCCCCGCTCCGGTAGTGACCAACAGAAAGTAGATAAAGTTTCTCCCTCTTTTGCAATGGACTATTGGTGTTGGTTAGTGAAGCTGCAAGTTAAAGACATGCATGCATAAGCAGATATTTCATGGATTATACAATGACGAATGTATAACAGTTGGCTCATTGCACATTATATGAAAAGAACATAAATCAGAGGACAGGAAGTGATGCACATCAAAGACAAAACAAGATCACAAGAATGAAACTAGAAGAGATCACACAACAAAAGTTTGCAGCTATATTTTGCTTTAGGTGTTACTCTTGCAAAATCTTCATATTTAGGTATGATTTCTTTATGGAGACGATGGACATCTGAGTGCTATTCTTGATCATTTACCATTACACACATAAGCTACATTAAATTTATGAAGAGATCCATTCAGGAAGAGTGAATGAAAATGGAAGCAGCAGAGCAATATGTGGAATCATAAGAAGACACTAATGCAAGAAGGCGCATGAATAGGAACACTATGCAGCTCTTTAATATGGAGAAAGCCAAAATTTGAATTCGGCCCATCTAAATCTCACCTTCAAGCATGGCTATCCCTCGTTGAACATCTTCTGGTTGTCTGGAATGAACAAGGGCCCACGACAATCGCACAATAGAGTCATTGACTCGATCTTCAGATCCTTCCCTTTCAGCGTCTGCAACTTCCCTCTCACAGCCCTGCAATAATACGAAACATTGGATACTATGGCCAAGGATAGTTCAAAGAAATGATATAAATGAACATGGCACATACATGTATAACACAAATCAGCGTAGATCAACAAAAGCGAATCAAAGAGACAAGCAGCGGCTATTAGAATCCCAACGTAAACAACACCGTCAATTAGCAATGCCAACCAATGAACCCTGATAATCTTTCTTCCACAAACATTCATGATCAGCCAAACACAGTTACCAAACTTGCCATTCTTGCATCAAACATTGCCTCAAAACCACAACAAAAGACGAGTTCAACAATCTAAGCAAAGATATCTAGGGAAAACCTGATATAGCAAGAATCATCAAGAAAACTACAACAACTACAAACATCTCAGACAAACCAAACCACATTATACACAATTCTCGAACTTAACCTTCCACACTGCTGCAAAATGTCAAACTAATATTTACTTTCAGAACAAACCTCACATCAATTCCCGCAGCTCAAAACACATTTAAACCCTAAACTATCCAAAATTCTGGCAATACAATTGCAGAGGATCATTCATCCACACACACACACAGACACACTCATATTACATAAGAGCAAAATTGATCACAAATATCACATTTCCAAGACAAATATAAAATTCAGAAAGATCGAATCAGTAATAATATGGAGACAAAGCAGTTTCTTGTTAATTATGCAAATACAAATATGTAAATCATAGTAATTAAACGCAATTAATAACGTACGAGGACAACATCAGGAGTGGACCAGGGGATATTGTCGCCGCCACCGAAGAAATTAGTAACAGACTCAAAGAATTGATTCATCTTCGCCTCCGTTTCTGAGCGCTCGCGAAGGAAAGGAAAAGGAATCAAGAAACAAAACTGATTTTGCTGGTGGATCTTCGCAACAGTTAAATCTTTCGTAAATATTAAAACTCAACTAAAAAAATATACTACAACTTGGATATTTAAATGCTATTTTCTTCTGGTTTAAGTCTTAGAAGTTAAAATTGTTTAGTTTTTAAAAAAAAAAATGAAGAAACATGAAAAAGAAAAGTCTAAAGAGTGGCTTTATTTTAAAAAATTAAGAAAAAGAAAAGTCTCAGCTCAGGATTGCTATCACTTCAGAAATAAAATTCATACGATTGGCTTCAAGATAAGGGAGAAAAAGACCAACAAAAATTAAAAAAAGCTTCATCTATTTGGATCGCATATTCACATTTTCCTTTGAGTACATATTTACATTATTAATGTAAAATTGCAAGATATTTTATAGCGAAATATTTACAACCTACAAATTCAATTTTCTTTTTCTTGATTAACAAACTAATAAATCTACCCCCAAAAAATCCTTGTATTTTAAGCGAAAATATATTATATTAATAAAATAAAGCAATGGTGCAAAATCAAAAGTTTCCACATGAATTTAATAAGTAATGATATAAAAGCATTCAAAAAGAAAAATGTTGACAAGGAAAACCTCGCTCGCCTTCTTAAAACCTATCCGAGCAAAAAAAACCCATAGGAAAAGGAAAGTCTTAACAATCAACCTCAAGAAAATGTGAAAACAAAAAACTTGAAGAAACTCTACTTCACAACTTGATAGTCGGTGCAGAAATAGGATTGTTGGCCGTGTATGCATTCCTGGAGCAATATGGCCTCAGTTTCTCCGGCATCGTCCGGTAGACGCGCCACCACATTCTGTGGGCGGAGTTGCTCGCGTACCGGTGAAACTTGGGCGAGTCCCAGTTACAGTCGTGGTCCTCCCTCGTGCACTTCCACGGCTTCAGGCCCGTGTAGTGCACCACGTTCACGCCCTCATCGATCAAATGCACGTCGTCGTCTCTGTCCACAAAGACCTTCATGAAGTTGAGCTCGTGCGGGAGGCGGTGCCACCACACGAACATCTCGTTCAAAAACCCCTGGTCCCCGCCGTTGTACGACTCCACCACCCTCATCTTCTCCATGAGGGTGTCGAACGCACACTGCGATGGCTCCACCACCATCAGCCCCGAGTTGAACAGGTGCTTCTGGTAGTTCCCCACGGCCGAGAGCTGCGGGTACGTGAAGAACCTGTCGATGTTGTTGATCACGATAAGGTCCGCATCGATGAACATCAGCTTGTCGTAGTGCTTCAGCTGCCACATCCGGAGCTTGCTGTAGTTCCACTCGTTGTACGAGTCTTTTCTCGAATACGGGCTCCGTATGCGTTCGATTCGCTGCGTCTTCCACCCTGCTGCTTGCAGGGCCTCAATGGATCCTGCGGATATGTTGTCGTCGGCGAGAAGGATGAGATCTTTCGTCGTGTTTGTCTGGACAAGGCTCTGAGCCAAGACGATCGCGCCACACACGTAACCTTCCGAGGTGTGTAGGATCGTGATGTAAGCCTCTCGAGGCCCAGGGAGACGGTTGTCGTACGTTCGCCCTCCCCGCCGTTCCTCATCAAAATCGCCTGTGAAACATATATGACACGAAATCAATTTATTGGATACTAATCTGTCTATGCTCGAGAATAGGACGTGGACTTGCCAAAATCGGAAACCGGAGGGACGAATTGGCACGGCCCCACCGGCATGAGCACGAGTTTCTTGATTCTTGTCATTTCAGGTTTGTAGATCCAAGTGTTGCCTTCATTCCACAAAAGGTCATCACATCTGAAAATCTCCCACATGGGATTCAATGATTCGAGAAACACGGCCAACAACAGCCCGTTGCCCTTTCTCCGGCTTCGTACCAGTAAGTTTGCGACCACCAAGTTCACTTGCAGCCTCGAGACATCCTTCAACCCGTCAGGTCCATATCCCATCTGGTGAGGAATCCTAGCAATGACCATGTCCAGCTCCCGATAATCCTCAAATCTCGGCATTGGGATGTCAAGGCACGTCGAGTTCTCATCCACATGTTCTGGAGACAAGTCAGACCAACGGACACCTTTCCCTGCACGGTCAAAATGCACTTTCACCATCTTCGCTTTGGTTTGAATTCCATCCAGCGCTGCATCCACGTTCACCAATCCTATATTGATCGTTTCATCTTTGAACTCCCTTGCAACGACTTCGAACCACATAGGATTTCTTTTCGGTTTAAGGTAAGGGGTCAAAGTATTATTTGCAGGAGCCTTGTCTCTGATCTCATCCACATCCAACACTCCTACATCGACTCTTTTGTCGATAATATCTTGTGAAACAACCTCGAGCCAGTCCGTTCTTCTCAAGCGTTTGAGGTAGTTGTTCACGCTGTTAAACTCATCTTGCAGCTGCCTGGTGTAGTTGATGGTGAAATATAGATTGTTAGTTACAAGAATGATAATGGAGAGAATGACGAGACTGAAAGTGAGCAACTTAAAACTGGAAGACATGATAGTTCACCTTCAGCATCTCCTCGTTATCACGTATATATCTGCAGATATGAGGTCAACACGACAAGCCACACTATAGATCAAAGCACGTTACTAACTTCATATTTGGTAGGCAATCTTATTGATTCTTTCTTATTTCTACACAACCAAATCGAGCAACAACATCGTGGATAGTAAATCAAGCATCGCACATATCTCTCAAACATTTCCAAAATTGTAAGCTCCAGACAAAATCTGCACCAGTTGATAAGCATGCCATTCTTGAAATTATAATCTTAATATGCAGACTCACAAAATCAGACATATCTCTCAATCGAGGAAAGAATTGAATTCTGTAACTCTTGTTGCTATTTGCTACTCAAATAAGTAAATGAGAAAATTGATAGAGTAAAAGAAATAATTCCTTACCAATATACCGTGCAGGTGCAAGTATTCATTCCAGCAGCAGACGGTCTTCAAGCATGGAAAATAGGTATTGCCACAGTCGAGAACTCAAAAGAAAAATTCTTAACTCAACAGAAGTTCGAGGAACTATATGCAAGACATTGTTGTCGGGCATCAACATATTTTTCCTTACATAAGGTCAAAAACGTAAATCTGGAGACATAACATAACAGCATTTTGTATATAAGAACGAGCTGAAACTCGGGAACAAGCAGAGCCAAGAGTGAGAAGAAATGCTAATTCATATTGAATTGGCTCAAAAGATAAATCGCAATAGATAGAAACCAGAAAATTCATTCCTTATCCTGTAATAAGTTGTTGACCATATTTACTAAAGGAAGTGTGCCCTTTCCCATGATCTCTAACCTAGAAGTATTCGAGGCATGATAAAAAAGGGAGAGTCCAAATGATACGAGCTCGGGGAGAAAGAGACGGGATGACAAGAATCCATGCCAGTAACGAGGCTCCAAGTTGAAAAACGCGTCAAAAAACCTCCTCGTGGAATGCAAATCAAGCTTGAGCAGGATATCCATGCCAAAACAGAAGAACTCTCGCTGCCGCCTCCTTTCTATAGGCCACAAGTCTTTCCAAACTTCTGCTGATAGGTCGTTGCCACGAATGCCCCTATCAGAGCCCAAGTACTGGACAATGGCATTAGCCACAATTGGGGCGGCAGCCAAAGTCCGTGCAACCATATAGCCAGTGGAGGGATGCACCATTCCCGCTGTGCCGCCAATTCCAACAACTCTTTGAGGCAGCACGGGCAAAGGCCCCCCCATAGGAATCACACAATGCTCGTCCTCTTCAATGCTCTTCACTTTTATACCTAAGTGGTTGAGTCGAGCAACCATCCGATCCTGAATATCTCTCATGGGTAGCCCTGGACGAGCCACGAGGGATGTCTCTTCTAGGAATATCCTCTGTGAGGAAAATGGCATTGCATAGAGAAAAGTTGGAATCTTTCCATTCTGCTCCTTGAGCTCTTTATTGTTGTTGAGGTGTGAGTCTCTCCAATCCATGAAAACCATCTTATCCACATCAAAGGGGTGCTCCTCCACCTCAGCTAGAATCCCATACGCCACTTGGTATCCGGGGTTGTATGGCTTATCATACTGCACAAGACAACGGGAGAAGCCCGTTGCATCAAGAACCACAGCGGCCTCAATGGTGACACCGTCGTTGCAGATGAGCAACGACTTGAACTCCTCATGGATCACCTTCACAACTTTGGCTTGATGAAACTTAACACCATTGGAGATGCACTTCTGCATCATCTTCGACTTGAGCTGCTTCCGGTTAACCCTCCCATACGGCCTACTAAGATCCTTGGTCGTCTTATCATCAATGTACACCGTAGCTCCAGACCACGTCGTGTCAAGGCAATCCAAGAGATCCATGGCCTCAAACTCATCCACCCACACGCCATAGTTGTTGGGCCATATCAGCTTCGGAGAGGGATCAATGGAGCAAACAGAGAGCCCCGCCTCGGAGACCTGCTGAGCCACAGCAAGGCCTGCAGGCCCCCCACCCACAACAGCAAGATCAACCACAACGCCCTTCGTGGGGTCGTACAAGGGCAGCTCAAAATCAAGATTTTCCTTCTTGGTTTCGGGCACAAGCTCCAGAAGGGCACTAGAACTGGCCTTCACACACAAACCCTTGCTCAATTTAAACTGGGCTTTCCTAAATTGAGACTTCGATTCAAAGTTATGACCCTTAAATGAGCCAAAGGCACTAACTTTGTCAGCAACCCCGTGAATTGGGTGCAGAAACTGTATCTTGTTATGGGTCTTGAGCAAAGTATCCATAGATCTAGCAAGACAAGAACTTTCAAGATGGTTTACAGAAATTCTTGAAATTACACAAGCATGGGTTTCAAGAATTCCCAAATTATGAACTCAAAATCTTGAATTGGCAGCAGAAAATGAAGCATGAAGAGTGAACTTGTTCATTTCGAAACAAAACTGTAAGATTTCTTTAAAATTGGAGAAGACGAAAGGAAAAAAACAAGATTATGATTCATTTGCTCATAAAGCATGGTGAAATTAAACAGAAGAAAACATTACTTTTGAAGTTGAGAAGATTTTTGGAGCTGAGCGTGTGGTGGACTCTCCTTAATATGGTTCTGTGGGCGTACTGCTCTGCAATATCCACATCCTTTTCAAATTTTATTTTCCTTTTATTTTATCTTTGGCGCATGTGAATATGATGTACACAGTACAATATTATCATAGGATAACTACCTCAAGAAATAAAAATAATATGGGATAACCTTAAAATTACTAGTATATATTTTGTCTTGTTTCTATTAACTAAGTCTAACGAGTAACGCCTAATGATTTTTTAGGATTGATTTTAATAAAATTTATATTAATATATATTGCATCGTTTTAGCGCAAGATTAAGTGTAGGATTGGAGTAAACTGATGATGTAAGCACCCTACCAAATCTAATGTTCTTGACTTCTTGGGTGTCATATTGAGTTAAATTTGCTCCAAAGCTTTCAACTTGATAGTAACTTATATAAATCCAAGCCATATCTCAAGTCTCAACATTAGCTAAATTATGACCATTTTTTCTTAAAGAAGCCCAACACGTTTATCTATCCTTAATCTCAAGTCTCAACATTGTCAATGTCAATCCAATACTGTGAAATTGCTGTACGCTGACACAAAAAATAAAACCGGTCCCGTTTCCAATTCCAACTCCCAGCCCAGCACATTGATAATTTGATCGGATAATCCATCCCGCAAAAACAATTCTTGATCAATCCCTCCTCCCCATTAAAATTCATCAAAAAGCTTAAACCTTTGCAAAAACCCATCTCAAATTCCCAAATGCTCCGTCTCCACAACCTCCGCCGCTCTCTGCAAACCCTCCGCTGCCGTCCCCACCCTTCCCCACGGCCCTTCTGCTCCGTGCCCAATCCACCGCCCTCGTCCAGCAGAGACGCCGAATTCCGGCGCTACATAGGGTATGGCGTCCTCTTCCTGGGGTGCGGCGCCGTGACCTACTACTCGTTTCCCTTCCCGGAGAGCGCCAAGCACAAGAAGGCCGAGCTCTTCCGGTACGCGCCGCTGCCGGCCGACCTCCACACGGTGTCGAACTGGAGCGGCACGCACGAGGTCCAGACGCGCACCTTCCTGCAGCCAGAGAGCGCCGCCGAGCTGGAGTCAGTGGTGAAGGAGTATAATGAGAAGAAGCAGAAGATCCGTCCCGTCGGGTCGGGCCTCAGCCCGAATGGGATCGGCCTGACGCGCAATGGTATGGTGAATTTGGCTCTAATGGATCGGGTTTTGGAGGTGGATAAGAAGAACAAGAGGGTTAGAGTGGAGGCTGGGATTAGGGTTCAGCAGCTTGTTGATGGGATTAAGGAATATGGCCTTACTCTGCAGAACTTTGCTTCCATTAGGGAGCAGCAGATTGGTGGCATTGTCCAAGTCAGCTCTCTCTCTCTCTCTCTCCCCCTCTGTGTGTGTGTGTGTGTGTTGTGCTTCATTACATGGTATATAGATATAATTAGTGCAAGAATTCTAGGTTCTGGAATATGGAGGTTTACTTGTTTTTGATATTTTCTGAATTATGAGTGCATTGATGTGCTTGAACTTTATTTCTCGGAAGAAGATAGTGGAATGATTTGTTTATTTGTGTTTGAAACAGTGTTTATTTCTTTTTCCTCTTGCTTCTCTTTCTTTCTGGTGTTTTCTGTTTTTCGCTTATATTGTCTTGAATCTTGATTATGTAAAGTATCAGTAATTCAGTTAGGGGAAGACAACACTGTGATGTTTAACTTCATTTAACGCGTTGTGATATTTCTCTTGTATTTCTGTGAATATTTAGTAATCCTAATCCAAGTTTTGAGTCGCTTCTATCTGAGCTTATGATGTGTTTGGCTGCTTTGTGTTGCCGGAGTTTAGGTTGGGGCGCATGGCACTGGTGCAAGGCTGCCTCCTATAGACGAGCAGGTTATCAGCATGAAACTAGTCACCCCCACTAAGGGGACTATTGAGATTTCTAAGGAGAAAGATCCAGAGCTCTTTTACTTGGCTCGATGTGGTCTCGGCGGGCTTGGTGTTGTCTCAGAAGTTACACTTCAATGTGTCGAGAGGCAGGAGCTTGTGGAGCACACATATGTATCCACAATGGATGAGATAAAGAAAAATCACAAGTAAGATGCACTTTCTGATAATATTTTTGTTAGTGATAATATTGCGTACAGTTTTTAACCAAGAAGACTTGGTAATTGATCTTTGTTGAAGCCACCCATTTCTATCCCACATCGAACCGGTAAAGGTTCCTGACTCTATATATAAAGTGGAGTACCCT
>JAYJMF010000002.1:5523685-5538925 GCA_036873715.1 Salvia sclarea | reverse complement strand
TAATTCTCTTTAATTATTTAAAATTTTCTCAAGATCTTTCTTAATCTCGTAAATTCATATCTCTTAAGGATGCAATGTCCTAATTAATGAGCCCATAATTGTACTTAATTACACGCTAATTCGTTTAATTCCTGGTACAGGAATTCGGGATACTACAGTAATCCCCAATCTCGCCCTCCGCTCCACCATCATCAACTGGTGCCGCCGCCACAACCTCGACTCCCCCACCCCCCTCGATTTCTACTCCGCCGACAAAATCGTGCGCCAATTGATTCTGCCGCCGCCGGCGTCCGAGTTAACTCAGACGCCAAGCGATTTATCCGCCGCAAGCTCGTAGGAGCCGTCGCGGATGCCTCTCCCCCTAACCACCCGCCCTTCGTGCTATTCCTCTTCCTGCAAAATCGAGATCACATCCAATTCGATTCAATTGGAAGAGGACGAATTGTACATGAAGATGCGAAGCTCTCAAATCAACGAGCAGGAGGAGGCGTTGGCGTCGCTCCAGAAGCTCACCCGAACCCTAGAAGACACCCGCGCCTCCCTCTGCACGCGGAGGATCCTATCCGCCCTAAAAACCCTAATCACATCTCGATATTCAAATCTGCAGGTGAATGCCGCCGCCGTGCTGGTGAACCTCTCGCTGGAGAGGCAGAACAAGGTCAAAATCGTGCGATCGGGAATCATGTCGTCGCTGATCGACACGCTCCGCGGCAGACACGGCGAGGCGCAGGCGGCAGCGGCGAGAGAGGCGAGGGATTTGGAGAGGCAGTGGCTGGGTCGGAGAGAAGCGAGAGAGAGAGAGCGGGAGATTGGAGAGAGCGACTGAAGTTTGCGGCGGAGAATTTAGGGCTGCGAGATTAGAGTTGATGAAATGAGCCGTGTATTGGACTGTGGAGTGGATTGGATGCGCGTTAGACCGGCCTAACATAAATATTTGTCCAAATTAATCTCTACCACAACTTCATGTTTGCAAATAGTGGTTTCGGAGTGCTAAACCCACTTTTTCACAGTACGTATTACTCTTTCCTTTTGCTTTATCATTCGCAATTTTATAATTTGATTTGGAAAATGTTTTAAAAATATAATCCAGTGGTTGTATCGAGATCCTCGTCTAGATTGATAATTAAGATAACTGCTTGATAAAGTAATTTATTCACCATTTCGAAAACCAATTAATGTTCAGAGGCCTAGGGAATTTGAGTAGCATGCAACGCAAGTTTTATTTTCTTTTCTTTTTAACTATATATTCTCACTATTTATTTACACCTTACAAGAAAGAAATCTTACAAAGTGGTACTATGAGTTTTTATCTATCTATAATTTTTCATTTGATTTTTATTCACTCCCACTTATCTCGTGGGATGCTTAGATTAATCGCAAGATCATTACTCGCCCGATATTGGTAAAATATAATTTAATTGAGTGAAAAATATTATGAAATCGATCATGTCAAAATCTTGTAAGTTGAAATATCTCAATTCCAACAATATTACTAGTGATGTGCATATTGATGCAGAGTGACTTGAAATACTTTTCAATAATCTACGCCAACAATCGATTTCTTACATATTTCGATTATGTAGATGATCAATATATATCAATATATCATTTGCATAAAAGCCACGTCGTATAAACAGTAATAAAATCAAAATAGAAGATTGAAAAATGTGTGCTTTTTAATGCAAGGTCTGACTATCAGAAAATGATTGTATCCATAAATTAATTAAAAATATTAATTAATTTAATAATGCACAGTGAGAGGGGGGTGTTGTGCACCCGGGTGCTCCATGGAAAAAACCGTATGCATGCTGCTTTGAAAAAATATTCTCGTAATTCCCAACTAATATTTTGAGGTCATCCCCTTTGATTTTGACAAGAATATCCAAAATCTCGTGTAATCCAAGATAAACTTCATGTTTTTTAATAAGTAACATTTTTCCAGGTTAGAATCTTTGTTTATAATATGGATTAACTGTATTACCTTCAAAATGAAGATATTCCTCTTCCTTTGTTGGCAAATCGTCACAAAATTAGAATTTTGGTTTTGATTTTTGTTAGGGCAAATACGACCTTGTTGAATTACATAGACACATTTCTGTCAGGCCAAAGTACCAATATATATTGAATAAAGTATCAATTCATATAACATGAAGTACCACTTAAAACACAGTTCATTTATATAGAGTACCAATATATATTGAATAAAGTACCAATTCATATAACATGAAGTACCACCGGCCTGACGGTCAGGCCGGCCTGACAGAAATATTTGTCATTACATATTTATATCTACTTTCTCAACATTTTCACAAATATTGTCAATTGATTTATTTGAGGCATGAATCTCACACCCTTCGTTGTTTTGAGTCGACATGAAAGATATATGATTACGTATCTAATTAAACATGTATTTTGTGATCCTAAAAAAACATGTATTTTGTGCATCAATCTCTATATATTTTGAGTACAAAATTTCAAGTGTCAAAACAAATATATTTACACGTAATTATGAAATACCGAAATGAGTATAACTTTGTGATTTATATTATGCATACAGTCTGATGAGACGTTGTTGGAAAAAGAAATTGATATTTAAAATTTTGAAAAATCATGGTAAGAAGAAATTCGCGCAACCTAATCTATGAAGCCACTTTCATGCATTTTAGAGGCTTCCTATCTATTGCAAGTCAATGATGACGATTTATTCTTTACAAAACAATGAATTAGAAAGATAAATTTTACAGGAGGCTCAATCTCGTAAACAAGAAATGTGATACGTACATAATTCATATTGCAATTATTAAAAAGATGACTGTATAGTTTCAAAAGGATATGTACCAAAATTAACAGAGGGGATAACCTTTTAGATTTAGTAAGTGGATCGAGCCACGCGGTTTTTGTTTAAATCCAGCCCAAAAAAGACTCTTTTTCCGAATTTTGTATTTCTTCAAGAAATCATGCGGTGAAATTAGCTGTCCCTTTGTCATTTGTTATATAAACCTATTTAATTCTAAAACAGGTTTTCACTCTCCTAACGCGCTCAACAATTTGCACCTCAAAATACCGCTTAAGATAAAAACGAGTAATTTATCCTTTTTAACGCAATATAATGATAAAATTCGAATACAATAATAGCATATGATCGAAAAGTTCAATATAAAAAAAAAAAGTGAACTTTTAGATGCAAAAATCAAGGTAAGATCGTTGTCAATTAAAATTGGCAAGAGAGAAACTTAACTTTTCTGTGTGTGGAAAAGATGGAGGAAATTATATCACATTTTTGAACCTGAAAACCTAATGTCTGAACATGTAAATGTAGTAACTCTTTTATTAAGAAATGGAAATGTAATTAGCCCAACTTTATTTACACATCTCTTTCTCTCTCCTATCTGGCTTTCTCTCTGTAGAAGTGAAAGAATATACAGAGAGAGGCAGCCACCCCAGTAGGAACCGAGCACCTCCATTCCCACAAGCAAACCAGACAGGCACACACATATTCCTCCTCTCTCTCTACAATATAAACCTACTTCTTCTCTTCCCTTCAACTCCAGCCAGACACACAATACCCCCCCCTCTCTCTCTCTCTTTTGCTCCTTTCTTCTTCCTTCGTCGCCGTAAAAGTTTCTCAAACAAAGCTTTGTCAGAGCAGAAATGGTGAAGTACCAGAAAAATTTCCTGCATAGCCAGTGGAGAAAAGGCAAAGAATACGTTTTTGTTGTCGATGAAGATTCGGGCCTGGACCCTCTTGGATTAATCTTTGCAAACACTTCGCATAGCAAAAGATTCAAGCCCAAGTTTTTGTATTTCGTTTTCTTCTCCCTTGTTTCTTGCATCTTGCTTTTAGTTCCTATGTTGCTATCCCTCAGCTCCAGCTTCACTCTCTTCTGTAAGTTTCCCTTTTTCTTCGATTTTGCGTCCTTTTCTTTTCCCCTTTAATTCATGGTGGTTTTCTTTTGCTTAGGTTATAACTTTTTGTTTGTGATTTTGCAGATGAAGGCTTGGGTTCTCAAGCACATGGTTTCCTTTGCCAGTCTGTTCTTAATGGTTAGTTACCTCTTCCTCTGTTTCTCTCTAAATCTTCGATTGTGTTTGTGTTTCTTTTCATTTTTCGTGTTGGGAGGGTAGCTAATCTGAAAAGGATCTCAAGAAAAAGATTCTGGTTTCTGTATAAATCTGTGTACTTGTTTCCCTTACCTTCCTCCAACAAGTTAGAGAGAGAGATTCTGCTTCTGCTTGCTTTGTAGATTTGAACGCCTTCGGTGGGGGGGAATTTGTGCTCCTACTATTGCAGTGGGGTAGGATGTTGATTATTATGTTTTATCAGGCCAACAACATCATAATCACCAACCTTTTCTTTTTCTTCCGCCTTAATTTAGTTTCCTCATTTTTGTTAATCGCATAAAGTAAAGATGAAATCTTTATCATCATTAAAACTTGGGACTGATTCATATACAAAATCTCAAATGCAGATACTCTTTGTTGTGATAGAAGTAGCAGAAGGTCCGATATATGTGTAATGAAAGGGGACATAAGAACTCACTCCGCCTCCTCCTCCATCACTCTCTACCGTTCCACCGGCTCGAACAGCACTGCCTCCTCCCCCTCCGATGGTGGGTGGAGTCGGGACGACCCTGAAGCGGAGGAGGCGATCCAGCACGAAAAGATTAGGCCCTACACTAGAAAATGGGAGAGCCATGTCATGGACACCATCGATGAACTAGACCTCGTTGTCAAGCGGGCGGGCTCGGTCCCCCACCATGGCTGCGATGTCCGCCATGATGTCCCAGCTGTGTTCTTCTCGACTGGAGGCTTCACGGGGAACCTCTACCACGAGTTCAACGATGGGATCATCCCCCTCTACATAACCTCCCAAGAATTCAACAAGAAGGTTGTGTTTGTGATTCTTGAATATCACAACTGGTGGATGACAAAGTATGGTGACATACTGGCTCAGCTCTCTGATTACCCTCCCATAGATTTCAGCAACGACACGAGGGTCCACTGCTTCCCCGAGGCCATCGTGGGGTTGAGGATCCACGATGAGCTCAGCGTTGATCCTGCCCTGATGGGAGGCAAGAATAGCACCACCATATCCGACTTTCATAATCTCTTGGACCGTTCCTACCTGCCTCGTATCAGCAGCCTCATCCAAGACGAGGAACGTGAGGCAGCTGAGGCTGGAATAGAGACACACAGACAGGGCTTAAGTTTAACCAGACCTAAACTGGTCATAGTAGCTAGGAGTGGCTCGAGGGCTATAACCAATCAAGATGCATTGGTGAAACTTGCAGAGGAGATTGGATTCTTCGTGGAAGTTCTCAAGCCGGAGAGAAGTACCGAGCTTGCTAAAATCTACCGCGTTCTCAACTCAAGTGACGTCGTGGTGGGGGTCCACGGTGCTGCCATGACTCACTTCCTCTTCATGAAGCCTGGTTCTGTGTTCATTCAGGTGATACCACTTGGCACAGATTGGGCTGCAGCGACTTACTATGGGGAACCGGCTATGAAGCTTGGATTGAACTACATTGGCTACAAGATTCTTGCTGAGGAGAGCTCATTGTATCAGGATTACAGCAAGGATGATCCTATACTGATGGACCCAGACAGTGTGAACAGAAAGGGATGGGAATTCACCAAGAAGATCTATCTTGATTCCCAAAATGTGAGGTTGGATCTTGGAAGGTTTCAAAAGCGCTTGCTTCGCGCCTACTACTTCACCAGAGCTCGGAAAAATAGACGCTTGCGCAGTCTATCTGTGTAAGCCCTCAGCCTTTAACACATTCTTTTGTTTAGTGTAGTCTCACTTTTGTAAATCAGTATATATGGAGAGAGATGGTTGTAAAGATTAGTGTATTATCATTTTGTACATCAAACTACATTGAAAATTCTCAAGATATGTGCTTCTAAGAGGTCCATGTTGTCTAAAAAAAAGAGGTACATATTGTTATTGCTGTTGCATATCATATTTCATTTGTTTCATGTATGTTCATATGTATTTGTTTATTGACCCGTGTTTAAAAACGAGATAAAACTTCAAAATGCAGCGAAAGATCCCAACTAAAATTTGTTGAAAACCATTTTTTGTCCTCATTTAAAATACAATACATAATTTACTCTCAGAATCACCCTTCAGTCTGATTAGGATATGCATATATGGTTACTAAACAGGCTAAATTCATACCCAAGATGAAAATGATGTAAGATTAAGTGATGTCTGTATCATAGAAAATCCATTTGTCCTTATTTGATTTTAAGCATCTACTACTTTTTGAAATTGACTACCCAATGATAAAAGCCTGCATAATAAATTCATAAATTGTCCATTATAGGCAGGGCTTGCAAATTCCTATCTGTCGTAGAATTCCAAAAATTAAAATAAAATATCAATGGGAGAATTATTAGAGTGAAGTTTGCTTGTTTTCGCAGCAGCCCTTTTTGTTATTTGAGGGCTGTCCCACAATAACATGGTCTGGATAAAATATTTGTGGCTACATTCAGCTCATGTTAAATTTCTACATTTGGGTGTATGCATATAATTTTATGTATTATGTTAATTTCTTTTCTACAACATTAAATGCTTTAAGATATATTTTTTTAGCTTAAATAGTTTAAAATATTAGTATCAAGTAATTCAGCCAAATGAATGAAGAAATTATTACATCTCATTATCAAGAATTCATTTTTCTTCCCCATAGACAGTGTTATTACATCCTTTGTCAATTAAGAATTCATTTTTCTTCCTCAGTTCTGTACAAGAATTCCACAAACTTATCAGCGAAAAACCTTGAACCTCTGTAAAATTTTGTCCAACAAACCAAATTGTCAGCTTCTCCTTATTTGCTTCGAGTCAAAGCAAAATCTACTTGTTCCTAGCAATATCTAAAGCCACCGTTTTGTTAACTTTGCCGAGGCTCGAACATGAGGGGGTGTCTTGGCATTTCTACCCTCAATTCCATCTGCAGAAGAAAGGAAGGTTTAAGGAACATAATATAAGTGATCACCAATGAAGTTATGTGATAACAGAACTCACAAGAATCGGTTGGAACGCCCCCAATCGAAGATCTTCTAGATCTTTCCGGTGGTTGTATGTTGGTCAATGACTGCCTCCGCAAGGTCCTTGCATTAGATGAAGTGGGAGACTTCGGATCGTGCATCATGCTGGTTGCATTGAAAGGTGTCGTTGCTTCCGTTGGTTTCTGCTGGTTCCTGCATTTTCACGTAAAGAGGTGAATTTGAAGCTACATTTAATGAATAGCAAGTTAAAGATTGCAAGAGAAGGACAATCTACCTCTTCTCTGAGCCATTGATGAATTTCCCAATAGTTCGAAGAGACTTTCTTATTTGGGATCCTTTGCCATGGGTGGTGCAAGGTGTCTGGCTGAGGCCTCGGTCAGTTGGCAACGGTCTCTGGGTATCGTTCCTTGATTTTATCTGTGGTTCAGGTGTCTTGGGTGTTTGTAAAGGAAGCTCCCTCATATTTGCTGTATCAATCTTGATCACCGGGGTTTTCAGAGAATAACTTATAGGACTACGAGGCGCCCTTTGATCAAGCTGGCTATGATGTTGCAGACTTCTTACTTCTGGCTTTGCGATCTTGGTTATTAGTTCTGGTGATTTCATCTGGTTGGAATCCTTCTGCACATTCCTCGGCCCTTCGAGACTCAGTCTTCGAGAACGAGTGTTCGTAGAAGGGGTCTTGGCCCCCTTCTTCTCCTCATGATTCATGGATACACCTGCTGTTACAGTGGTAACATTTTCGATGCTTAATCTCCTCGCCCTTGGAGGAGGCGTTCTCTCAGTTTGTTTAGGCTTCAGAGTAGGAGTTTTCGCTGCCCTTCTGTCATCATGATATGTAGACTTCCCCAGTGGCGTGTGGAAGCCGTTCTCGATGCTTAATCTTCTGACACGTGGAGGTGTTCGTTCAGCCATTTGTTTAGGTTTCTCTGACGTTGCTTTCTTCATTGGAGGAGTCTTGATTTCCTTGTTGCCCAATGCCTTTTTGAGGCATTCTATCTGCAAAATAAAAGAGTTCGATCAATACTTTGATTGATTGAACAATTTTGAGCTCGTTTTATAATCTAGTCCTTCAAAATAAACGCCCCAAAAAAGTTGTCTATAAGTACCTGTGCTTTGAGCTCTAATACCTCACCGCTCTCTTTATTTGCACGAGCTGCGCCGAGCTCTACTGTTGAGACCCTCTGCGCAAATTTCAGTGTACTCATCGTCTCTCCAAAAGAATCGCCTTCTGGGTTCACGTGAGCAAGCATCAAGGTTTTGGAATTTCCTCCTGATCAGGTAAAACTCCAATCAGTAACACACTAACATTGACTATGATCAAATTCAAACAGCTGCAATTTTCTCATCACCCAAAAAGCAGAACATATTGCATAATTTATACTATTACCTAAAGAATTCTGAAGAAGTAAAGTGAGCTTGCTGTTTCTGTAGGGAATGTGGGAGTTTTTCTGAGCTAAGGCTGTGATAACATCAACCAAACAAGAAAGAGACTTGTTTATGTGTTGTGCTTCTCTGAGCCCATCGCCAGTTACTTCCGACTTATCCACCCGTTCGCTGCCTGCCAGATCCACCAGATGGAGGCAGCTCTGGAGCACGCTTCCGGATGCATCCATGCCATAGACATGGATGGACAATACACTGCAGAAACGAAGTTAATGTCCGGACTATGATGAAAATGTCGAATTGCCACAACGAAGTGAACTATTTACCTGTGTGAACGACTACTTCTAGTGTTAATTGCTGTGGAACCAATAGCGCGTCTCATTTCACCAAGCTTCATCAAGTTTATGACATCCATTGTCGACTTGACAGGACGCAATGTAGCATCTGGAAGAGCCAAGCCGTTTTCACTCATACAACTCCGAATCTCTAACGTACTGATAGTTAAGAAACCAACTATGCAAATGCACATGTGAAGAAACAGAAAAACAACATTTGTCCATTCTTTTCAGATGCCATTTTCGAAAGTCTAACGAAGTTTTAATTAGGAGAGGACTAAATTGCTAAATGAGAAAGGATATTTCTTAGTGCTCGAATCTTCAGCTAGAAGATCATGAACTTGTTCGTTGTATATCTCAACCATCTGGACTTGAATTTCATACTTGGTCAGATCCCTTCTTTGATCAGAAAGCTTAAAAAGATCATTCAGAGCCAAATAACTGATACCCCACTCCTTCGTTGATCCACCTGCAGGACCATGCTTTTGGCAGCAAGTGTCGAGCATTGCATATTAGAAAATGGAAGTACACTAAATTCAATGAGAAAAGAGATGTGTGGATCCTCACCATAGTATGTGTTTTGCCTGATCCAGTTTGACCATAAGCGAAAATACACACATTGTAACCATCCATTACAGATCTAACCAGAGATCGCGTGTCTCTGAAGACCTCATCTGGAAAATCAGATATTATTACAAACAAAACAATCGTATATGGTACCAAGCATTCCCAAC
The DNA here is from genome assembly GCA_036873715.1 of Salvia sclarea. NCBI lineage: Eukaryota > Viridiplantae > Streptophyta > Magnoliopsida > Lamiales > Lamiaceae > Salvia > Salvia sclarea. The sequence goes on along the minus strand of JAYJMF010000002.1, from coordinate 5,529,456 downwards.
ATATAGAAGAATCTAATACCTTGAGTGGATGTTGGACCAAATACATGATTAAATTGGAAAACTCTCTTGCCATCTTTTTGGGGTTTCGGGTCTACAACCACTAGAGACCCGTCGTCTCCGATGAAATCAATAACATTTTGCACCTCATGACTCACAGGTCTAATTCTACAGTAAACTCGAATATTTCCTGAAAATGGTATAAACAATTTGCTAATTACTAACTCTTTGTAATGCAATTCTCTTGACTACCATGAACTTCCTTATACAATCATATTTTTTTGCTTTATCATATTATATAAACCTGAGCAATGAGATTGTAGAAGACTCATACATATATATATAAAAAAAACTAAAGGATCAAAGTTTTAAGATGGCAAGATCACAGTCGTGTATCTCAGTGAATATAAGCTCCACTAACCTTTCAGATCCTGAACCAAGTTGTATAATTTCCGGTTCTCTTCTACAGCCTTTTGATAACCGAGAGCTGCGGAGGACATGTCAAGCACTTGATCTCCTGAATCATACAAACAAACATCAAATTACTTCTGAAAGATTGAACTGGAGCTAGGATGCTGCGAGCATTTCATTAAAACATATTATGCATATTAGCACAATGAAGCACGTAAGATGGTGTTCCCGGAATAGAAAAATACCAAGTTGTATCAAATCACTTTGAATCTGAGCTTGCAAGCTTTTAGCCTCTTGCTTGGCACTTGACAACAACTCTTTAATGTTCTGCAATAAAAAGTGCAATTTAGTCGCATCAAACTTTCTCAACTATACAATGCATATCCTGCTGGATAAAGCAGAGCAACATAGGGCCTGTGCTTACAACTGAGAGGAAGATAATTACAAAATATTACAGAAATCACATACTGGAAAACAAGATGAGCACAAAAGCTGCCAACAAAAGGGAAGGCAAATAAACTAACCAAAAGTTCGCCTTCTTGCTGCTTCACTAGATTCCAGTGGTTGCAATTACCCTTCTTCAAGCAAGCTCTGCAACACTATTCATGATATAAATGTCAGTTATATATACATATGTATGTATAAAAGTCACTGCATATCCCTATATGGTCAATCACCAGCTCTAATGAAACAAACTCCAAACTTATTAACAGTTGACTCAAATGCAGTAAGAAAAATCAAGTCAATATGCAGTAAGAAATCCTTGAATTGAAGAAATTAAAAGACCTACAGGATCTCAAATATATTGTTGAATAGACGGACTAAGGAATTCATCTTGTCATAAGCATTCATGTTTGGCTACATTTAAACCATCCATCATTAAATTAATATTCCTGGACCTAAAATGATACCGCGTGGGTTTAAAAAGGATGTATTTTCACTTGATACTTGTAGAGAAAAAGCAACTGTTGAAGGCTTGAAGCTAGTAAACTTCATGAAAGGAAATCAAATGCATTTAACCATCAAAAAAGCCAATTCAAAACACTCTGTTAATGCTTCCAAGAAAGATACCTTGCGGTTTTCTAAATTTGACAAATCAGCCAGCTGAACAGACTTGGCATGCAACGGTGAGCCACTTCTTTCTCTTAAATGGTCCATGCTGAATTTCGCCTGGTTATGGATAAACAAGCTTTAAAATGTTGACAAATTTCAGAGTTGGTGGGTCACAGATTTTCTTTGAAAGTAGGGAAACTGTTTGTTGCTTACGCCAGGATATTTTTTTCGAAATTGTTCCTCAAAACTGGATAGAATCTTACTGAGGAAACTCCCTGGATTCTGTTGAAAGAAGAAGCTAATATCATTAATGAAATTTATAGTTTCTCAATACTTCCAGATATTAAGTGTTAAAAATTACATACCAACTTCCCACTACGATACGAAGCAACAAGGTTATTATCTATGTTCTCCTTTGAACCAACCATATGTTCAGCAAGAACCTTGACGATAGCATCTGTAGAATTTTATAAAGTATTACTTAGTCTATAAACTAGGACATAGGTTTTCCATAACATAAACAATTACCAGAAATCATTTCTGCACAAATTATCCACTCATTACATTGAAATTAATTTTTAGGCTGATACGCTACCTTCGACTTTCCTAATATCACTCTCTGATGGCACTGTTTTATTGCTGCCTCCTGTCAAGTCTAATCGCCTGGAACTGTTGGTAGAAACTACACCTGGAGTTCTCGGACAAATTCTACCAGCTGAATTCAAAATAAGAGGTGATCTGGGTGGTTTATAAACTCCAATGCCTCCTGTCATTTGCTTCCACTCATGGTAATCTTTTACCGCCAAAATACAATCAACAACCTTAGTAGATGACCCCTCAACCAAATTTTCCTGAACACGCATAAAACAGTTCATATACATCAGGTAATGATGTGAGTCATGTGACTGATAGTTGATGCAGTAAAAGGGCATTCAGTTCCTACCCTTTCAAAAACAGAAGCGTCAAACATGGGAAGCTTCAGTTCTTCAACAGCCACTAAAAAGTTCCGAATATTCTCAAAGTACTGATATGCTGGCAATGGCTGGGAATCCCATGGTTGTGATTGTAAAGGCACAGATTTCTCTATGACCTGATGATATTTTCCAAAAAATGAATAATATATAATTTTCGAAGCCTTTACAAATGTGAATAATATACAATGACATACACTGGCATAAACTCAGACAAACAAAGAATACCTTCGGAACTGAGCCAGGTTGGACTTTGTTGATTATATTACAAAGAACTAGCCCATTCCTCAAACAAGAGATAAACTGTTTCTCCGACGGCTGGCTCGGTATTCCCAGTGGCCCCGCGAGGTAATCAAGCCAATGTACTGCTTGATATCTCCTCAAAGCTATGATTTACAATAACAAAGCATTAAACAGGAAAAACTTGATTAGACAGCAATGCACTTCTCATAAACAACTCTAATTTCCAAATATAATATCTAGAAAAATTCATAGTGACCCTGTAATATAAGTTACCAACATTTACCATAAACAGAGTACACATTTCATATGCGTTAAAGCCCTCCAGAGTAAACCAAATAAATTTCTTTGATTTTTTTTTCTACTTTTATCTGTCCCGATTAAACAAAATTCAAAAAAGCAACGAAAATAGATTTCTAACATTCTCGAGATTAATTGCATGTAACTGAAGACCAATAAGTGACTGCGAATTGTATCCAACGGAATTCTTCATGCATGCACATTTCACTAACTGATTAAACGAAAACTGAAATTTGAAGAAATAATCAATGTGACGTCGAACAAGCAATACCTGCTTCTTCAGCCCTTCTCGAAGCCAAATCCAACACACCCACTGTCCCTCTTCTTTGCAAATCCGCCATTAAAGCTGCACTGGATCGCCATCCACACAACAAAGAAATTAATTGAATAAACTATAAATTTCACTCTATCATTCCTAATCTCGCACACCATCACCATCACGCAATAGAACATTGCACACATATACGTTAAATATATTGATAAAAAAAAATGCATTCATTTCCAAGAACGTACTCCAAAGATTTAATTCCACAACTGAGCCTGCTTTACATAGAAAGAATAAATCCCAATAAAATTTGCCCTTATTTCAGAGAGAGAAATCAAGAACAAAATGGGGCTTGTAAATTGTAATCTCAGCTAAGGTGAAGCGAGAATGGGAGTGTTAGTGTCTGATAAATTAATTATACATTTCATTTCTTTCTTTATTTAGGTGAAAAAGTTTAGGCTCGGGATTCCCGTACCTGAGGCTCCGGAATCGTAACGTTACTTCTGTAAAAATTTGAATTCAATTGGTTGGGGACGGGAGATCTGAGCCGTTGATTTTTCTTTTAAGTTTTGAGCTAAGAGTAAGAGTTATGTAAAGCTCTTCATGGGCTCCTTTATAGGTTTGGATTTGGGCCTCTCTTTGCATTCTTTCCATATCAATTTTTGCGCAAAATCAAAATTAGGAGCGGAGCGTGTATTAAAAAACAGTTCAGATTTGTCAAGATCATTTTCTATTTATATGAACTAATCAAAGATTCTAAATTTCTAATTGCAGTTAATTTTCAATTAGTTTAAAGATTTTTTATTCGGTATTTTTTTCTATATCAGACTAACAATCAATAAGATTGACAAAAGTTATTGTGATGCTCATGTTACTTAGGGTGGCGATTTATTTGGTAGAAAAGTCGGAATTGTAACTAAAATGTCAATTTGTTCGAATTTTGCGACTTCGTAGTTTTTTTCAAATTTCTAGTTTGAGCACTGCCTACAGAGTAGTGGCTAAATAATGTAAATTTTCCTAACATAGTAATTATCAGTAAAGTGGTCTAATTTACCCGTTACCCCTAGACAAAAATAGTACTCCCTCCATCTCATCAACTCCACTTTCTTAATCCCCGTGTCTCAAAGAAATGAGATAAGAAGAATGAGACGGAGGGAGTAATTAGCTTAGGACCCAAATTAAATCCATACAAAAGCCCACTTTTTTTTTAGCTATCCCCAATAGTTTAATGTTAGTTTGTGTTATATTTACTTGATTATTGTTATATTTAATTAGTTTGTGTTATAGACTTATAGTTGCTTGCTTACTAGTATTTGATATGGCATTTTTGATTTTGTGAAGTTAGGGGTAATCAAGGATTGGAAAGGTGGAGATTAAATACTTAACTCCTCCGGTAACATAAAATATTTGTCATCTGCATGTCTATGGAAAACAAACAAAGTTATCGTAAGAGCATCTCCAGTGGTTTGCTCAATAATACAGCATCTCTATCTTTATTTTACAGCAGAAACAGTAATTCAACCCCAACCATCAACTCTATTTTACAGCAAAAAAAGAATATTTTTTTTCATTTATCCAATTTAATTCATTTTTTCAATTTCATTTTAAACAAATTTAAAATAATAATGCAAAGAACTCAATATACAAATGATCAATTAATGCATTCCGAAGCGTGAAATGAGTGTCTGCATCTTTGATTTGTCTAAATCGAGCAAGAAAGTCTTGAATTGTATGTTTTGTCCTCGCGTTATCTTTATTATTTTATGTAATTTTGTTTGGTTTTAGTTATATGTAATATTTAGTTTGAGCTATTTTATGTAATGTTTGGTTTGAATTATATTATGTAATTTTGTATTTCAATTTGTGTATTTTTATGTAAAAGTTATTTTATGAAAAGTAATTGTATTTTTAAAAGAAAAACTAAATTATAAAAAACAATAAATAAATTAACTAAATAATTATGCACTAACCTTCCATTTTAAATCAATATAACATACACAAAAATATACTATACATAATACCACTATACTTAAAAAGTAGAAAAAGAAAAAGGAAAAACATGGATAGAGGAGCCTCAAGCTCCACACAAAAATTGCGCCTGATTACTGTTTTCTCTAAAATAGCGCAAAGAAATAGCGCACCGCTAGGAGTGATTTTTGGCTGCAAAATAACGCTAGACACAATAAAAGCGCAGCGCTGGAGATGCTCTAATATGAAAGAAGCCAATTAGCGAAAAGCAAAACCTAAAACCTCATAGGATCCACCCCGATATTTCCGCTAACCGCCATCTATTAATATAATTTAATATTTATAAATATAAATTCCTACGTATTATTTATTATTGATATAATTAAATTAAAAACTAAATTTACCATGTTTCAATCAATATATTTTTATATTTTTTATTGGTACTAGCAGAGAGTACGTGCGTTGCACGTCGAACATGTCAATTAACATATTAATTCGTGTTAAATAGTGAGTCATATCTTTAGTACCAATATATAAATCAAATACTCATTCTTAATCTTTTTTTT
>JAYJMF010000002.1:5513093-5523585 GCA_036873715.1 Salvia sclarea | reverse complement strand
TATTCTGTTCCGGAGAATCTCAGATGTTCCCAAGAGTGTTACGACAACAGCTTGCAGAACAGTCCCGACAACAACATACAGAACAATTTCGACAGCAACCAGTTTGTAATTATTATTTCAATTCAGTTTATTGTCTTTGTTGTCTCATCATATACTTTTGCTTTTACTTTTTCAAAATTTAGGTGTATAATGATGTACCCCGATCCAATCATTTTCCAACAAATTCATCCATATCGGATCTTATACCTTTCTGCTATGTTTTCAACTGCACATGCCATTCTAAATATTGCACACCAAAATGACTTATCATATTTTCGAGAAGTTATGTATATGGGACGACATCACATTATCAATAAAATACACAGTGATCAGTGAACTTTTTCTTTTGACTTTCCAAAATTTAGTGTGTGTGCCCGCGCGGTATTATGGAAAGGTTTTGGGAATTTAGCAATATAAACAAAAGTAGAAAAACAAACACATAGCTGAAATGTAGTGAGAGATTTCTGCATAAAAATTAAAAACATATAATACCTAAGAAAAAGAAAAAGGCATGGGAATTATTATAACATGCTCACCAAACCCTAAATATAATTCATGTAAGCAAATTAAATTCACAATTAAATATATACAATGGACATAGAACGAGATCACAACCTAATCCATGATACAGAAATTTTAAACCATATGAAAATGGTGATAGTAAAAAAAAAAAAAAAAAAGATCTAGACGTTATATCTAGTACACGCGCATAAGAAAAAGAGCTCTAGTTCAGGGGGAGCGAAAAACTTAACATGACGTCGTTTCAACGAGCATGCTGCCATCAACCTTCTTTTCTTCGGGGCGGGCGGGCAAATTAGGGTTTTCGGAATCCTAAATTTTTTCCCTTTGGGCGTCGAGCAAGCTGCATTATCCAAATTCTCTTTGCCCTCCAAATCCTCATCATGAAATCCCATAATTCTCTCGTTTATATCATCTTCCGACAATATTCTTCTATTGCTATTAGGTGCCATTGTGAAAAAATTTAGTTAGATGCTATCCAAATAAATAGTTGAAAATTTTCAAAAAAAAGCAACACCCTAATACTACTTTTTGTTAATATATGTTTGCTATGTAAGCACTAAGACCAGCTCAAAAATGCAACAAACATATAAGGCTAAAGAAGTTATCTAAATTATATTGAATAGTTGGAGGTGCTTATGTCACGTGTTAGCAAAAATACAACTATTACACAACATTCTAACAACTGCTACCACTGAATTAATGTTACTTTTGTTAATGTTTTTACAAATTAAGAGAATATTTTATCCTTTCTCGACGAATAAAGACGTACTAAACTCTTGTTTATCGTAAAAGTCTACTTATTTTAATGTGATTTCATATCTCAGTTTAGGTGGCCAAGGTTAAATTAGTGTGGAAATGCAACCAATTAAGTTGATTTTGATGAAAATTTGGACAAATATCTCACGCTGTTTTTGGTGGAAGATCAAAGTCAAAAACTGCTCATTTTGTTGGATTAGTTATAATATAAATTTCAATCTTATCTTCGAAAGATATTATTAGGGACTCTTATAACTCTGGTTCCATCAATCGAGGCTGGAACATGTCTCGAGAATTTTTTCACTAGAATTTCGAACGATAAGAATGAATGTGTATATAGACACAATATGAATTCTTGATAATATTTTTTGTATTTAAGTACGACATATGCCTATGTTGAGTAAAAGGACTTTAGGAAATGTACATGATATATTTATTCTGTTTAATACTTTATGGCTTCACTTGGGCTTTTTAGCACGAATCGGGCTGATACTGGGCCATGTTCGTGGTATCTAAGTAGCCCAAAATGAATAGCTCACCGATATAGGGCAAGTACGGCTATTTTATGAGACAAATATTGATTTTGTCTCAATTAGTGATAAGGGAATTCGGATGTTGATAGGATATGGGTCCAGAGGCCAAGCCCAACTATCAGGCCCAAGGTCAAGCCCAGACAAAGGAAAGGATATCGGCCCAATGACCTCGGTCCGCCAACGTCGGCCCAACGACCTCGTCACAACGACGACCTCGGCCAAACGACCTCGGCCAGGCGACCTCGGTCAGACGACCTCGGGCAGACGACCTCGGCCATCCGACCTCGGCCAGACGACCTCGGCCAGGCGACCGCGGCCAGGCGACCTCGGCCAAACGACCTCGGCCAGCCGACCTCGGCCAACCAACGTCGGCCCAACAACGATGGCCCAAACAAAGCATGGATAGACTCGGACCACCTGAAGATAAACATGAAGAGTCCCAATGAAACTCAAAGACGAATCCTACTAGAAGAAGACCTCGAGAGGAGATCTAACTCTCCAAGAACTCAGTCTACTCATCTATAAATAGAGGCTAGAATCATACAATTAACAGATAGAGAATCAATACTCTTGTAATCTCTCTCGCATACTGGCAATAAAAGCTCTCTTTCTCTCTTCGTGGACGTAGATCTATCTCAATAGATCGAACCACGTTAAATCCCTCGTATCCTCTTTGTGCTCCCATAACTTATTAACTATCTCACGAAAATATACTCGATCAGACCACATGGATAATTGTAGTGTCGGCGACACACAAAGAGAGGTCGGTATTAAGCTAATAAGTTTTATTTAGATTTGAGTTTCTCAAAAGTCTTCTAATTGTTGGCCCACTGGTGTGTTTTTCCATCTAAAAGTTTTCATAAAATTCCTCAAAATCTACTTGCAATTAGTACTATATTATTTTTATATTTTGCAGAATGTTTTGATTTTAGTTTTTGCCTCCAAATTATTTCATGTGTTTGGCTCCTGAGGAAATGGTTATAACTTATAATAGAAACTCGTATATGCAGAAACTATGATTACATTTTATGAGAATTGAAAATTTATATAAATTAAGACCAGTAAGCTAAATTACTTTTTTACTTAATTCATGAAGAAAATATTTTATTTGATCATATTCCAATAAATTAAGTGTCCAATAAAACTTTGACTATAGTGTTTGTGAAAGCGGTTCGTTATATAAAAAAATATTACAATTAAAAATATATTGGACCATATATCACGTGCGGTGAATACCGTTTATGATTAATTTGGTCATTTGGTGACGTCATGCCATAGAATTTATTGGAATGTCTTCATCTTCTTCTATGTTCAATAAGCTATGATAGTTTATTGAAGTCACTTTGAAAAAAGAACATGTCAACTCTTAAAGCAATAAATATTTTTCTCAGTTATCAAATTCATATTATACCATAAATGAATATATAGTATTACAAAAGATTATAACTATTTTGCGTATATAAAACATTAGTAGAAACCAGATCGTCCATGTCAAATCTAATTTAAAGAGAGCAAAATTGAAGCACTAAAAATCTCTCCTTAATTATATACAAAGACACATCGACAGTTCAACACTACATGTGTAATTAATAATAACATAGTTCTTTCTTGTTTTTTAGAATAATAACATAGTTCTAGAATACAACATTGATGTGAATTTCACATTTGCATCCATTCTCGACGACAAAAACTGCACTCAAGAGCTTCTATATAGGTGTGTTTATTTGATAACATAATTTATTGGAGCAATCGCAATCCCAATTATTTTTTATTGCTTATGTTGGTTGATAATTGAGGCTAGCTGTTACAGATAGGACTATGAATTTTGAGCATGTCACATTCAACATTAATAGCTGTTTGTGACGAACGCAAGTTCAACCATCAATTTATCTCCCACGCTGCAAAAAAATAATTTACTAGATGCGATTGTTATATTAATTTTATTTGGGGTTGATGCAACATTAATGTGAAACACAGGAGACAAATATCCCCGTTGATTTGAAGAATATTGAAAATAACCACAAATAAAAGTGACATTGCAGATGAATATTAAAAGAACACGCACAAATAAGGGAAATGAATTATAACTTTGTATCTTATCATAATCAAACTACATAATACATAATGAAAGCTCTTATTTATAAGTTTAATAAAAAAAAGTCCATAATTATACGAATTATTTATAGAAAAAGGTAAATAATCAAATAACTAAATAAAATAAATTAAAATGATTTGGCATTACAACATCATTTTGATGAAAAAATAAGGTGGATTTTAAATTATCTTCTTGTACCAACGGTTTATTTTGATGTCAACTAATTTTTTAATTTCTTTTGAGAAAATGAATTCATTTTTATACGAATCGTCATGTAGGGTTTTCATCGTTGAAATTTGAATCTCAGCATGTAATATATGTACTTCGATAATTTGAGTGGTTAATTACCATTTTTTAGTTCGGAACGTGATCATAGAAAAATATTATATTGTGATTCTCCTCATATATATGAGGGGTCATGATTTTCATTATGTCAAAACCAACCCACTCTTTCATAACAGAAAAAAAAAAGTGTAGAATAGATGTTAAAACTTATAAAAACCCTCTCGTTGCAATTACATGACCAGTTTACTAACTAAAACATTTGACTTACTAATTAATTAATTTAAACATTTTTTGGGGGTACAGTACTCATCATACGATCATTACTTATTTATAACAATCGTGTTTTACTTCTTAATAATGATTAGCACTGCAAAAATGACAATGATTGTATAAATAATTGTTCGATTGTTATATGTTACGTTGCTTTATAGTTAATAGTGCTTGTACGAAAATTCATTAATAAAACACTTCATTATTGTTCCTGAATGCAATCTCTCTTTTTATCTACTCCTCTTTTATTAAAGTTTAGTGGATTACAATTAAAGCCACATCAATTATTTAATTACGCTTGTTTGACAATGATCGATACTTCAATAGGTAACCTTCAATTTTCATCGTTATTTCTGTTGTGTATTTTAATGATAATCATGATCATGATTTGATTACAAAAGTCCGCTTTGCAGCCATACAAAAGTAATTATAAGGTGGAAGATAAATTTGTTTACTCGTTTTAATTTCAGGTATTGTTCAGTACTGACAACCTTCTGTGAGCCTAAATTATGTCTGACAAATTAATATTATTATTTTTTGTTTTAAATATTTATTTGATTCTAATACCTTAAAATTATTATTATCATAATTAATTTAATAAATTACATAAAAAATAATGCTTGATTTATTCTTTTTTTCCTCTAACTTGAAATAAAGAATAAGATGTTCAATTCGGGTATTATTAATTTTCATGTGATTTGTCGAATTATAATGATGACAATGATAATTTATAAAGTATTAGAATCAAAATAATTAGTATCTAAAACGAAACCAAATGATATTAATTTGGCCTAAATATAATTAGTGATCATTGAAGTGAGCAACACATAAAATTTCATTGATTGTCTAATATAGGAACAATATATAAACTTAAGTTGGAGATATTTCTTAAACTCCCTTTAAAAATAGGGATAAAAACTGGTCTTATCCCTTAATATAATTAGTATATATAAATCTAACATTTTCATTCTTAAGGTATATAGCTTTTATATTCTACTGAACACATGACTTTGTTTGAATCATCTAGAAACCCCATAACTCCTAGAAATTTTGGTTTAAATATCAATTAATTGCTTAAAGAACAAATAATTAGTTAATTACTCCTAGCTTTGGTCCCTCGTGGTAGTACATATTTGTATTTCCTGGCCGATTCCCTGCATTAATAACTAATAAATCCAAGCCAAAATTTTCAAAAATGCAATTTATTACTAGTTGGCCTAATTTGAGTCCACTAATCTAAAAATATGATTTATTGAGCGCTAATTAATACAAATTCTAACAATAAAAAATATGAAACATATGGCTTTTTGTGCCAACCAGTGACTCGTGGAGCATCTAATTAAGCTACATGTATGATAAGGTCCTTAAATCATTGTTAGTAAAGCAATTTTAAGTTTTGAAATAAACTATAACTCGTCTAAGTTTTTCTTTATTTTCTTTATCCCAACTATTGAAAAAATGACATTGAGGCCATTTTAGTAAACGAGTGTTAACTCGAATATTGACGACGGTTACAAAAAGGGAGAGCTCTCATTGTTGTATATATATACTTTTTTTCAATAGTTTGATAATTTAGATTAGCCAAAATCTTCGAAGTCTTGATTTTACACATGAATAATAAAACTATTGTAAGCACCCAACACACAAAAAGTGCTACATTTGTTTTATTTAGCACCGAGCAACTACATATTAAAAAATTTGTTCTATCGCAAAAGGAGAAGAGAGGGGTAGGGCGGGTTTATGAAATCATAACACAATTAACTTATAATACTATTTATAGTTTATATTTTTGTAGTTTTATAAAACTAAACAATCATCACTTGTACAACTATCAATCACCACTTCTTTTTTTGTTAAACATTGATATCAATAATGTACCTTTTCCAATAATAAATACACGTAATATTTACATTTTGCCGTTAAAAAAATAAATATATACCAATTTTCAAAATCACCATTAACATAAGTATCATATAATTCAAACATATATTTTTTATAGCTCCAACTTTAGAGAACGCATTATGCTGAGTGCATATCATATAAAACTCCTATCACTTTTTGAGATTAAGTTCATACATTTATTATATACACTCGCCGATTCATGTAATTAAGATGATTCAAACTCCAACTTATTAATTGGATGAGAAATGTCTTATCAGTTGAGGTGCGCTTCGTCGACCACTACTATATAATAAATATAATAAAGTAATACTAATATTTTAAATAAGAAGCCACACACATAATGACATAATCAATTATGTATAAATTAAATGTAATATCTACAAGATTGTGTGTAGCCGAAAAAGAGAGAAAAGCAAGACAAAAAATATGGAGAAGAATAGGCCCTACGCCACCCATCTAGAAACCCTTGACTAATTTCCCCCAAACAACAAATTACAAATTTATATTTTTCTTCTCACTAAACCCCCAAAAAATAAACTCACTCATTTCATCACATTACCATCAAAATTTTCTCAGCATGTATGATCCCAAAAGCAAAACATCGTCATCTTCCAATTCACACACTTACCGAAACCCTAGCTACTCCAGCAACGGCGAGGACCACGAGATCGGATACAGGAATCGCTTCGGCGAGGTGCAATTCGCGCCAAGTCGCAATCAGGAAGGCATGGAAGCCGACTATTCCGGCGCGGTCTCGCCGCCTATGTGGAGCCCGTCGCGGCCTCTCCTCACTCGCCGCGGCTCCTTGTCGCCGGATTCGCGAGCTCAGGCCATTGCCAGGGGGCGGTCGGAGCTCATGGAAATGGTGAGGCATATGCCGGAGGCGTCGTACGAGCTGTCGCTGAAGGATATCGTCGAGCATCATCACAGAGCTGAGAATCAGTCACCTGCGAAAACAGGGGGCGGATCGCTGAGGGAGGAAGGGGATTCGGATCGGAGAGCAGCGGCGGGATTGAAGAAGGAGGAGAGCAGGAAATTCGATAGGAAATTGAGCTTCGAGGAGAAGGGGTTTTTTTTGCATATGGCGTTTCCGTTTCCATTTCCGTTTAGGTCTAATAAGAAGAAGAAGAAGAAAATTGGTGGTGGTAACAGTGGGAGAGTTTCGCCGAAGCCGGAGGGATTGAAAGGCGGTGGTGAGAGGGATTGGTGGAAGAGGAAATTCACCGGATCGAGCGATAGTGATAGCAGCAGAGTTAGTAATAACAGCGGCGGCAGCAGCAGCACCGCCACCGCCACCACCACCAGCAGCGGCGGCCGCAGCGATTCCAGTGGAAGGTATGTCAAATATCTAAACACCTGAATTTACTAATTTATCTATATTTTTACTGTGAAATAACTGATTTTATAATAATCTGTTTTTACTCGTTGAGAAACAGAGTGATTGTTTTGATTATTTTCATTTGATTGAGTGAATTCTGATCTCATTCAAAATTAGTATTTGATTTTTGTTGTTTAAAATAAAATTGCAGGAAAAGAAATGGGTTCACAACGGGTTGTTGGCAAATTTTCCAATTGAGAAGAAGCAAAAGTGGCTAGTAAAGAGAAATGTCCCTATTCTACGTTGCTAGGGATTTATTTACTTAGTGGGAAACATATCTTAGCTAACACTCCATAATAATAAAATTGGGGATATATTAGTGTAAATTCTTTGATTTTTGCTGTTATTACTTATTACTACTATAATTATTTCATCAATTGTGGAAAATTTACCATCTTTTTTTCTCTTTTGCGACAAGCACTATATCGTTGCAATATTTGTATTAGATATGTGTTTCAAGTTAACAAAAAAAAGATGTGCTTTAAGTTTTAAGCAATGCGTTTCAAGATTCGATCTTTGCCGTGTAATCGTGTTCATGTTAATTAGAAAATGGAAAATTCAAATTAAAATGAATGAGAAAATTTACCAATTATCGTCTTATTTCCACAGCCATGGATAAAGTATGGGTACTTCTGTTTTGTGAATTACTACCTAATATATTGTCTTTCATATAGAAACAGACACGTGCATGTATTAGTCTTTGCTTTGCTACTTATTTGTCTTTATATATATTTATGAGGATTTGCTCATTTGTAATAAATAAAGAAACGGAAATATCATTTTATATGTCAACAATAGGAAAAAAAGTATGATTGTTGTTTGCATATGTTAAATTACAATTTCAAAATTAATAATAATCGAATACTGGAGTATAAAATGGTATTTGTAATTAAATATATTAAACTCATTATATTGTCATAACTCATAATCATATAATAATTCCTAACATTACAATAGAAGTTTATAGAAACTGAAACTCGATGTGCCAAAATTCTAAAATAACACCTAACTAACTTGACCACACTTAACGAAAATGATAGGTCTTAATAAATGTGAGCTTCGCAAAGATTGGTCCTTGATTAACAAACTTAACATCTTACACAGAAGACATGACATTTATCTTTAAAGATTTTCGCCTAATTCAATAATATTTATTTCAGTGACAGTGATTATACCTTTTACCTTTATATATGGTACTCGAATTTCACATAACTTAATATTGTATTACCATTAGCGGAATAATTTATTAACTATAATTAATATTCAGTGTTATTGAGAAAAATAAAATTAAAAAATTGTTTCTAGATTGTACAACACCCAAAATTGTTTGTTGATGAGAACTCGGAACTCAACTAAACGGGCCGAAAAATATAACTCGTAATGGGCTCTTCGAGTCACAGTCCAATTAAGATTTCAACCCACATTAAGTTTCTACTATGATTTATCCAAATTTGTATGTATTTGAAATTTTGAATGTATTGTGCTGCTGTCATAATTAAATTTATTTTTAAAGTTTATTAACTTTTAATTAGAATTTATCAATTATTAAATCATATTACGAGATAGATTGGTAGTACATCCCCCAATGAAGTGAGGATCTTTCACGACTATAAACATATTAAACATTGAAAACGCCTCTTAACAATAAGTTATTAGATAAGTGTCCCAACTCTAGGTGAGATAATAATTGCTTGCACGTGTAGTTTAATTTAAAAATCAAATTTAAGAATAAGATGTTTACGTGTTACATCATACCTTCCAAACCTTTGGATATAGTTGTAATTAGATTTGGTCGAAGTTCCTAATCTGTTATTAAAATACCTAGGTGTTTCCCTATTTTCTAAATTAAAGATATTTAATTGAAAAAAAAAATACTACAATAGTAATAAGTTCTTCTTTTGAATTTTCTGTTCATGTGAAAATGACCAGTGATATTTATATGTTCAAATCATTGTTCGATTTTTATGTATATATATCTCATCTCATGTGTATATGTTGTTGGGATTCGACGCGTGTAATGTATTTGTATTACTATAATTAGAACTATGAGATAAATTATTGTATATCTTTGAAATAAATGTATTAGAAGAAACGATTTTGACAAATTTTATGTCTGACAAAGCCTCACTTCTGTGAATTTCTTTCTCAACGCATCAACAAGCTTGCTGATTAAATTAAATGAAGCGACAGAAAATTAGTGATGATAGAGATTATAATTTCATTTTTGTTGAAATCTACATGTGTGATTTTGCCCGTTGCTCATTATATAGACCTTGCCGGAGAGGAAAAAAATAAAGAGAGAAAAAACGAACTATCAATTTTTTTCTAGACGACGTCAGGTGGGTTGTCAAACATTTGGGAAATTTGATGAAGTATATTTTATGGAAGCTAAAGAATACACAATAATAGAAAAATTAATTATTTTTCGCTATAAATATTAAAGATGCTTTTACTTCTTAATCCAACTTAGGGCGTTGGCAGCAAAGCCCTAAGTTGATAACCCAACTTAGAGTGTTTGGCCAAAAAATAATACTATTATTTTATTAAATTCTTGCAAAGTCCGCGGATTCTGCATTGATGACCTCCGTGTTGGAGGGCTTAACTTCATTTTATTTATTTTTAATTTTTAATTTTGATAACTAATAATTTAAATTAAAACTATGCAATTAATTAAAATAAATAAATTGTATTGAATATTTGAAAAATTACAAT
>JAYJMF010000002.1:5488057-5509590 GCA_036873715.1 Salvia sclarea | reverse complement strand
TGAACAAGGTTTGTCATTCCATTCACCTCTTCATTCCATTCCCTCCTTATTCCATTCCATCATACCAATCACCACCTAAGACATTAATACAACTCTTGTTATTCTTTGTATAACTGCAATGGTGCTTTTCCACAGCTCATAAAGGTAGCATCGAAGGCACATTTGGATTAGATCAATTGAAAGACGTCATTAGAAGTAGTTCAATCATAAATTTAGGGGGGGAGAAAACAGTTGATCCAATGAAGATATGTAGCTAGTGAGTGATGACAGGTTTCTCTATACTGTATGTCAGACGCCGCATACAATTATAAATGCTCTCAATTGACCTAATTCAGCTGCCGTCCAAGAATAAACTACTATAACTATCAAAAAGCTTACAATTGTTCACTGTAGAAAAGGAAATAACTATTTACCAAAAAAAAAAAAGAAATAACTTACCGACCAAAATATGCTGTGCTGAAACCATCAAGTAGAATCTGCAGCTGCAAGTAATAAACAAGAGCCAATTGCCAGGGAATACAACTACTATACATAATTTCAAATGGTCATAACCTTAGACCTTTCTCCTAAGCAGATGCATAATACTACTTGGGAAATTCAAAAAGTAAGCAAGAGCCAATTACTACTATCCTATTTGGCTGAGAGAGCAAACAGAATGTATGCCAATTGCCAAGTAGTACCAAATTCAAGTTCATGTAAACATAGTGTAGATGCTGATGCACCATTGGCTGTTGTATGAACAACGAAGCAGCAGAGACACTAGATGGATGTTATAAAGAAGAACATCTTACTAACATCACAATGCAAAAAAAGCATAATGGTGATTTCAGCTTTTCCCCACCCAAACTTCAATAACCATGAAATGGGCATAGTAACCTAAAAAAGAAAAACAGGATTCATCAATCTATTTCAGTATTTTGTGGCAACATCCTTATGTTCAGAAATTACGATGCTGTATATGCTGTATTACTGTTACTCTATACATCTCTAAGTCGTGATAATTTAGAGTTCGATTCATGAGACAACAAATTCAAGAATAGAAAAGCACATCTCCCCACAATGCTGGAATAGTCAGACTAATTAGAAAGGATACAAGAACCATTCTCATACCGCATAAAACCACAATCAGTAAAAACAATATAGTATGAGGTTCGACTTTCTTCATCAGAGTGGCTTTTAGTATACAAGAAAAGAACAACTTAATGTTTCCTCACCACGTATACATTCATTCTCTTGCTAAAGAATGTGCACGAAGGCCTCGGCTACGTACTGCAAGAATACACACAAATTGGAATTTGAACATTGAGACTCACGTACGAGTTTCACGAAGGAATCACACATCATTCTATTTGAAGTACCTTGCGAAGTAGAAATAATCCGATAAAGATGTTCCTTGGAATGTTGAGCAGTATGGTGTGTGCTGTTATCTATTTTGGGAACTCATCTCAGACTGAATTTGATGCATCTATCAAACTCCATCCTATATCCTTCTTCAGTCCTCTTCTTTTCATCAACTCCCTCAATAGCTCAATTTCATCCCACATACCGTTCCCAGCATACATATTAGATAGCAGAACATAAATCCCAACATTATCTGGCTCCACTTCAAAAGCCTTTTGAGCAGCCAACTTTCCCAAACTGACATTCCCATACTCATTACACGCACTAAGAAGCGCACCCCACATGGATACAGCACAATCCGCACTATGTGGCATCTCACTAATAATTTCCCAAGCCCTCTCCAACTGCCCCGCCCGACAAAGCAGGTCAACGAGGCAACTATAATGCTCTCGGCTTGCAACCAATCCATAGTCGCGAGTCATGGACTCAAAGTACTCCATCCCAAGATCCACTTGTCCCGTGTGGCTGCAAGCAGAGATAACTGTCAAGAACGCCACCCCATCCGGCCTTATCCCTTCCATTAGCATATCCTTAAACAGCCTAATCACTTCAGCATAATCTCCAGTTCTACCGTATACCCCTAACATCGAAGTCCACAAAACAACGTCTCTGCGCCTCTTCCATATGGCATATCCTGCCATGCTAAAAACTTTATTTGCACTATCCACCAGTCCAACCTTCCCATACATTTCGATCAACAGACTCTGCAGAAACACATCGTCTCCAACATCCATGGCACGACGCACAACACTCGCATGAACCTCCTTCCCCAATTCTGAATCACACAAGCCACTACAAGCTCGTAGAGCCGCGGACAAGGTGAAATTGTCCGTCTCCAAATGCAAAAGGGGCATCCTTCTAACTAGCTCAATCCCTTCTCCCCACATCTTAGCCTCCGCATAGCCCGACAAAAGCGCATTCACACACACAGTATTCTTCTCAGGAATTTCATCGAACACCTTCGCTGCATCAGTGATACACTTCAGTTTCGCGTAGAAATCCACCAAAGCACTACCCACAAACACACTAGCGAACCACCCTGATTTCTCCACATAAGCATGTGTCATTTTACCATAGACAGCATTTTTCAGAGAAGAAGCAGACTTGAGAGAGGTGCATAAAGCGTATGAGTCAACATAAACGCTGTTGCAATGCATAAAGGAAAACGTGTGGAGAGCATAAGAATCCGAGCCATGCTGAGAAAAATAAGACATAATCGAATTGAACGGCAACTGGTTTCTGAGATCGAGGGATTTCAAGAAATGGGTTAGAATCCTGGGGTTGTTGTCGATGAATGATGTATAAGTCAGTGCTAGGTCAGTTTGGAGGTTAGGCGAAAGGAAGAATAGCTCTGTTCTAATTAGATGCGCGTAGAATTGTTGAACTGCTCTAAGATTCTTTGTTTGAGAACAGTGATGCAGGAACTGGGAGATTGTGTTGAAATTTAGAGCGCCATGAATCTTGATTTGGGGGAACATATGTTCGATTTCGACGAGATTTATACTGGAGTTTCTAAGATGCTTCTTCTCGCCCAAGATCAAGGGTTCAGCAATCAGTCATCACAAATATTCTTCCAAAATTTATCACATGATAGTATTAGTATGAATTTGAGAAGCGTTCAATAAATTAACAGAAATAATATATTGTTATATTCAAAATATGACCTTTTTTTTAAAAAAAGAGGTTAATTTCAAATTAAATTTGTTTTTGTCCATTAAACCTAATTTTAAAATACTGGGATAATATGTCAATATTTTGATTTGTATCCAATCCAATCTCCTGAAGTTTTGTACGAATTTGAAAGTAATTGAGATTTAGACATCTATCAATTTATACATGATTCTTCTTCTTGGCTTGGGTCTTGCCAAATCTTGCATTCTTGGTGGTTTTTGGTGCAGTAGTTTAATTTGTTGCAGGAAAAGGTTTTTGGGATAGTAAAGAAGTTGTGATTAGACCTTAATTAGAAAATGTTTTGGCGTCTCAATATTAGTTGTGTATGAATACATAATTAAGAGAAGAGATCATCGACGTGCATGGATTTAATGACTTTCTGTTTCCATACAAACAAAATTAAAATTAAAAAAAAAAATATAATGCACCATTAAGCGGATTTGTTTGAAACTAGTTAAATTTCTTGAATTTATAAGGATGTCTAAAAACCTCCTATCAACAGAAAATTGATCTCTAATATGCATTCTTTGCCTACATGCATGACATCAGAGACCATTCTCAAGAAGCAATCAACAGTCTTTTTTGTGTAATCTGTGAAACCCTCCTATATGAGAAGCTTTTTTATTAGATGAAACAAATTTGATTATTAAGAGTCTTTCTTTTACATCTCAAAATGCATATTTGATGAGCACATGAAAAATGATATGTAACTGTGTGTTGTTAGCAATAGGAATATATGAAATCCGTTGCCTAGTTTACACCTAATTAAAAATTGTTCCCTACCAACTCCAGCCCTCAACAAAAACAAATCAAACTGCATTTGATCTTTAGGCCTCAACAACGTCTTATAAATCTTATGGTCTTAATTTCAGACTAAACAGAACCTCTTTTTTTGGTTTGTTAACACAACTTAACTTCAATAAGGAAATGTATGTCACAGGAAATAAATTTTGATTGAGAAGGGAAATTAACAATGGTGATAAAGAAATTAGCATTTAGAAAATGAATTGGTATTATATATATTTGATTAAGGTACATTTAATTTGTACCTGTTGTTTATCTAGAAAAGTTATAATGTTTAATTTGTTTTGGCGAAGCGAGAGGCTCCTCGGTGCATGGAATGGTGAGACCCCCCTTTGGATGTCTGAATCCGAATTCTTCTTCAGCTTCAGCTTGGGTCGTTCAAGAATCTCTTCATTTCACAATGGCCCTTTGGAACATCACATGAATTTCTGCTTCTTTCGCTCGATAAAGAGCGTCTCAGCATCGTATCTTTAATTTTTTGTTAAACTAGTGAAGGGTTTTTGGGATCTTGTAGCTTGTGGTGGCTTTAAATCAAATGATACACACACACACATATATATATATATATATAAAGTGACCAATTATAAGATGCGGCCATAAGGCTCAAAAAATATCTTGACATGAATGGCCAGGAAACTAGCAATTAGTTGTGGCTGTGAAGTTTTAAAAAAACATGTTCACATGAGCAATCACATGGATTTGTCTTTAAATTCGAGAGAGAAGCTTTTAATGCATGCAATGAGATTAAATGTTCCCTAGCTACTACTCTAATGAAAACATTTGAACTCTAAGAGTGATAATTATTTTAAGTTTGCCTTGAATCATTGGTGGAGTAAATTTTGTATGGATTAATCCAAATTCTGGAAATATAATATTAGCATATATATATATATATATATATGTGAAACAAGTGAGAGAGGAGCTGAGATTTATATGAGTTCTGTTTCTGCTATAACTACACCATATATATATTGTTAATCAAGAAATAATCATAATACAAGTGGATAAGAGACGGGATACAAACAGCATTTGCTTTATTTGATCTATTATAATATTATATCTATCTTAATTAGTTGCTTGTGTTTGAGACATGCATTGATTGATTAGCAGAGAACAAATAGAATTAAGAAGGATTCTTGATTATATGTCTCAACTTAGATAAATGGATGCAAAGAAGCATCACAAATTATCGATTTGCTGCTGCAAACGTGTAGTCTAGATCTCTATCTGTTTACGACATGCCAAACTCATCGCCATAATAACATGATATTCTAATTATTTATCTTCTGCCCTTACTTATAATACTCATTATCGGTAAATTATGTAGCGTTAGAAACACCATTCATTCATGACCGCTTGATTCCACAATTCATGAGTTGAATGAACCACTAACTATTATCTTAATTTTGTTGAATTAAATTTATTTTACCGCTTAGGTTGTAGTCATCTTATACCTTCGGCGGCATCCCAAAAACTAGGGTAACTTTTCTTTAAATTTGATCTTGAATTTTTCGTTTTTTGGTTTTTCGTCAGGGATGGCTCCTTCGTACGACCATGCATCATGAAAAGAAAATTCGACTTATTATTTATGGATTGGAGAAATAGAATGGAAGCAATCTCGACTTTAGTTTATAGCATAAAAGGCTTTGAAATATAATGGTCATAGTGGTTCTGCTCTCCACGTATATTATAATTACTATTGATAGCATTTGAGCACATACACCACAAGATCAGATATAACTGAGACTAAAAAAAGTAGAGATTTAAAAACAACTTATTATTTGGGAAAAGATACAAACTTACAAAAAAGGCAAAATCTAAAAAGAAGAATTACACAGTCTTGGATCCAAACATAACCTTGAAAACATTGTAAACATCATGATCATAAGCCTTGGCCTTATGATGCTGACTCGGAATTATCTTAGTATATAAATAAAACGCAACACACGCTATAGCCGGGCCGGCCCAAAACACCCAATGCCCCTCCCAAAGGTGGCCGCCCCTCACGATCGCCGGCCCGATGCACCTCGCCGGGTTCATCCCAGCCCCGGCGTACCCCTTCTGGGCCGTGACCGACGTCGACACGTACACCAGCAGGCCCAAAACCACCCCAACAATGGTGAACACCTTCACAAGGCCCAACTGCTTGGCCTGCCTGTGATCATACGCCATCCAGATCGAGGCGAAGAGGAAAATAAAACTGCAAAATACCTCCAGCCAGAAGGCCTGGGCCGTGTCGAGGCCCACCTCAACAGGCCCATTGGGCCCGGCCCCGACGACCGTCAAGGTGCAGCCGCCTAGCGAGAAATTATGCTCTATGGTGCTGCTCACGACCGCCTTGAGCGCGAGCGCGCCGAGCACGGCGCCGAGGCACTGCGCGGCGATGTAGACGGCGGCGCGGGACATGGAGATGATGCCGACCAAGGCGGCGGAGAAGGAGATGATGGGGTTGATGTGGCCGCCGGAGACAGGGTGCACGGCCAGGAGGAGGATCGTGATGATCACCGCCGCCAGCACCGATAATACCAAATTCGGCATCTTGATGTCCGCGTCGATGGTCGAGATCACGATCGTGTCGAGCATGAACACCAGCACGGCCGTCCCTATCACCTCGCCCACCGATGCTCGCCATAGCTGTGTTACATTACTTACAAGTCACGATTTTATATATAACTTTTTTTGTTAAAATTAAGGACAAAATTGTATAAAATTATTCACCTCTGACGATGAAAGCTCGTTGAGGCCGAGAAGCTCACTTAGGGAGAGAGGGGTGTGTTTTTTCTTCTCATCATCGCCATTCCAGTTGTTGCTAAAGATAAGACACACAACAAAAATTTAATTTGACATAGATCAATTGATTATAATGGAATTAAGCAAGTGTGTGTGTATGATGAGAACTTACGGTGGAGTGGCGTTGAGAGGCTGAATCTTGTTGCCGCTGCTTTGGCATTCTTCATCATCCATAGCAATATGTGAATGTTTAGCAGCCATGCTGACTTCCTCTTTTACTTATTTCTTGTTTTTAAATCTGCTCCCTTTTGCCTTGATTTCTTACCCTATTTATACAAGTACGTGTTGGGTATACATATAGATACTTTATTCATATTATATTCTGATATCAGCATGCAGTATTTCTATCTCTAAGCAATGGTCCATAATCATATATGTGATGGGGCTCGATCTAGATATTGTAGCTAGGTAGACCGTGGAGCTCAAAATTTATAATGTTAATTTGACCATCAGTTGCTAGTTTTTAAGAAATAAAAAATAAATTGTAAACATTACTGTAAAGGGAATTGGAGAGCTGATTTTTTAATCAGCTAAGTCAGTTAATGCATGTCACCAAGAAGAGTGGAGATTCAGTTGGATATTAATGGCTGTCACGCTTGAGTCGCAGTTAATGCATATCGTTTCTTTTCCTTTTTTATTTTTCTCTTCTCTTCTATTTTGATATGATATGCCATTTAGGACAAGTACTTCTTCTAACAACTTCCGTTGCGCTGCTTATTTTTAGTTATTTAAGCATTTTATAGAGTTCCGGCTCGCAAATTGTCATGCATTATACTTTTTTCATTATGAAGATTTTAGATTAAAACACACACTTAAATGCCAATAAAGTTGAATTTTATTTGTTGTATGTATGTCAGTGTATTGTTTTTATTTTACTTCGTTGCACCAAGTAATGTGTATGTACATAAGCAGCGTATCAGAAAAAGAAGGAAGTTTCACTATTTTAATGATTTTGGAAGAAAAATGTTACAGTAAATTCCAACGATCTATATGTAAACATATGACTCTTTTTATTTGAGGATGTTACAGCCGACCATAACCCCCATTGATCCGTCCTCGATGCATGCATGCAATAATATATGAATATTCATAAAATATTATACTACCAATATATGAGTGAAGTCTTGGCGGCCCTGGAGTCGTGTGGGGATTTTAAAAGCCCTGGCCCTGACGGGTTCAACCCTTCTTTCTTTTGTAGGTGTTGGAACACAGTTAAAGAAGATGTTATGAGATTCCTCAAGGATTTCCATGAGAAAGGAAAGCTGTGTAAAGGGTTAAATTATTCATTCATTACGTTGATTAAGAAGAAAGCAGATAGCGGGGAGCTAAAGGATTTCAGACCTATCTCTTTAGTGGGGGGACCCTATAAGATCCTCACTAAAATTCTGGCAAACCGCCTTGGTCTTGTTCTGGGAGCCATTATCTCTAAAGAGCAGTCTGCATTCATCAAGGGGAGACAAATTCTTGACTGTATTGTAGCTATTAACGGGGTTATTGATGACGCAAAGAAAAGTCGGAAGAGGGGGTTCTGTTATAAAATTGATTTTGCGAAGGCTTACGATTCAGTGGATTGGAGTTTCCTTGTTGATATGCTTGAGGTGTTCGGCTTCGACAGGAAATGGATTGGTTGGATTAGAGAGTGCGTCGAATCGGCACATGTTGATGTTCTCGTCAATGGAAGCCCGTCTGGTGACTTCCAAATCGGGAAGGGCCTCCGGCAAGGGGACCCAATCTCGCCTTTTCTTTTTATTATTGCAGCGGATGTCATTGGTAGGTTAATGAAGAGAGCTCTGTACAGGGGATTGTTTGATGCGATGTGTGTTGGGACCAAAGGCATAAAAGTTTCACATCTTCAGTTTGCGGACGATACCATCTTCCTAGGGGAAGCGTCGATAAAAAATGCTCTTCTCTTGCGGAGATTTTTGATTATGTTAGAATTGGTGTCCGGCTTCCGTATCAATACAGAGAAATGCCAAGTCATCTCAATAAAGGCAGATCTGGGTATTACACAGAATATTTCGGATATCCTGGGGTGTAAGTGGGAGAATCTGCCTTTTAACTATCTTGGCCTTAAAGTCGGCAGTAGACACAAGAAGGTCGTTGAGTGGAAGTATGTGATCGACAAAGTGAGGGCGAGGCTTGAAAAGTGGAGCAAACTTAATATATCGTTTGGGGGCAGAATCACCCTTGTCAAGTCAGTCCTCTCAGCGCTCCCAACCTACGCCCTTTCTGTTTACAAAGCTCTTGATAAGGTTCTTAAGAAAATCGTGTCTCTCCAAAACCAGTTCTTGTGGGGTGGAAAAGAGAATTCCCGTAAAATGGTTTGGGCGAAATGGGCAACTATTGTGTAATCCAAATCTAATGGGGGTCTAGGTGTGCGGGACTTGGCTTGCTTTAATATGGCGCTTCTCAGTAAATGGGCATGGAAGGCGGTTATTGGGAAGGATGAGCTCTGGCTCGAGATTATCTGTAGCAGCATTGATAGAAACAGGGGTAGCCTAGCAGGGGTTGATTTGTTGAAACTGACAAATCCCAAAATTGGTTGGCGGTGTGACGTTTTAGCAAGCCTCAGGGACGGGAAAGGCGATTGGTTTGAGTGTAATCTTAGTAGATCTGTTGGTAATGGGGAAAACACCTCCTTCTGGCATGATAACTGGACTGGCGCGGGGACTCTGAAATCCCTCTTTCCCCGTTTCTTCAATAGATGCTACGATAGGCTGTGCTCAGTGGCTCGGGCTGGAGTGTGGGAGGATGAGAAGTGGTGTTGGAAAGTGGGTTGGAGAGGAGTGTTTAGGGATTGTGAATCCTCGTCTCTTAATGATATGATAAACCTTCTGGGTAGCAGGAAGAATCCTCCATCTCATGTTGATTTTTGGAAATGGAAGTTAGAGAAAAAAGGGGAGTACTCGGTTCGAAGCAGCTACGATCTCTTAATCAATAGAAAGCTTGTCGTTAACCAAAGCGTCGTTAAGGTCTGCCAACTCCTTTGGAAAAATGATGCGGTGGCCAAGGCGAAAGCTACGGTTTGGAGAGTCCTTTTTCGAAAAATTGCTACGAAGACCGAATTTGCCGGAGAGGTGTTCTTCCTCCCAATGTCGTGGTGAGTTGTGCGTTCTGTGGTACCCATGATGAATCGGTGGAGCATCTCTTCTTCCTTTGCAAGGCAGCAAGTGAGTTGTGGGGAAGCTGTTTGGAATGGATTGGAGTTCATGCGCCTCTCTCAAACGAGGCTCACGCACATTTCCTACATTTCAGTTTCTTGTTGAAACAGAAGGAAAGACGAAGGTTCCTGGCGATGATGTGGGTTTGTGTGGTATGGTCTATTTGAAAGGAGAGAAATAAGGCTATTTTCAGCAATGGCGAAAGGCAGCAGGTACGTGTGTTGGGAGATATTAAATCCTTCTTGTGGTTATGGGCGAAGAGTTCGAAGTCCATTCCGATGCCAAATAAATCTTTTTCACGACTGGAGCTTGTGTCCTTGGTAGTGTGTTGTTGTCTTGCTGTTAGGTGTGATTGCTTTTTCTGTTTTGTTGTAAGGTTTCCTTTCCCTTGTCTGGCATGCCTTATGCCATTTTTTTATCAATAAATTTTCCCCTCTTTTTTGATAAAAAAATAATAATGGAGAAGATGAAGTTTAGTATTGATATTAACATTATTTTGAATTATATTAATACTTGATTGATATATTCAGATGCACCTCATACATATTTCGTTTAATGTTAATACACTATACATAACATCCACACCCGCAGTTTCAAGTAAAAGAGAGGAGTATTATTTAAAAAAATGGCGTGCCCCTCAACCTCAAACATGAAAGAGAAAAGGTTGAACCATGCACGTTAGCTAAAGGCAGAAGAATCCAGCTAAATCTGCACCCTAACTGCCAGAAATGCTAATGGGAGCCACGTTGAAACGGTCCACGCAAAGCAGCGTGCAACACTCCGCCACGTGGCATGAGCTCTTTTAGAATCGTTCGTGCGGGGCCGGCACACGAGTCTCGTGTTCGGAATGACGATCTTCTCACATCAACGGCTACGATGCTCTGCTTTGTCTAACCATTTGGATCTTAATTATTTTTATTTGGCCGGCCAGATGCCCTTAATTCTTATTAATCATTCTCTAAATTTGTACTATATTCTTTATAACATAGTAAAAGTTTATATAAGACCCTATCACCGTAAAATGAACTAAAATATAAGTTCAAATCCATATTTTAAAAGCATACATACTTGTGTGAATTTGTAGTAATACGTATCGAAGTTAGAAATTACTCAACCATTGGAATCTTGCTCGACGAAAATGTACTAGCTTATACACAATAAGATACAGATTTTTCGTTTTACCACAAACATTAAATTTGTTGGTGGTTTCTATCTACTTCGTATTTGTAATGGTCGGTTAAATTAAATAAAATGCACCTTCATCTTAAAAACTTGAGATCTGTACTTACAAGTACAAAAGCCGAAGGAGAAAGACGCAAACATAAATAAATAATTGATGGACAGAAATGATGGTTCAAGAAGTCCGGCTATGGAATTTTCACTATAATAGAAACACACACAAACATTACAAATGATTCTAAATCAGCCAATTAATGCATGGTAGCAGAGTGAAATAATGAATTTGTATAAAAGCAAATCAACAGTTTTCAGATCGAGCCCGCAAGTGAAGTTAATATATCCGGAGCGTATTAATAATAAATAAAATAAGTGGGTTTTCTCTTAGTTTTGTATTTTAGGACCTAATTACTTGATGCGATACTCTTAATTATTAGTAATAAAATGCTACTCCATGTTCCACCATAAAATGACTGTGTGACCAAAATTGAATAGATAGAAAACTCCTTGTTTTGTCATTATTTCAAGTACAAACCCCTTGATTTGCATGGAATATATGATTGTGACACCAAGAGTTTGGGGGACCATCTTGTTGAGTAGAGTACTAATTTATTCACTCTTTCTCATCATATTAATATCCTTGCCTCTGTTACCTATAAATGATTAAGCAAAATTCATTTATCTCCATCACATTCACATCTCAGTCTCAAAATCCCACAATGGAAAACCACATTATTTGTTGCCCAAACACAGCCTCAACAACACCTCTAGCCATCAACAGAAACTCCCAAACTATATCAAAAGCGAAGCCAAAAATTCGAATAATCCACATTTTCGCACCAGAGATCATAAAAACCGACGCAACAAACTTCAGGGAGCTGGTTCAAAGGCTGACCGGCAAGCCCATGAAGACGAAAGCAAGAGCGTCGAGAAAGAAAGAGCAGAGAATCCTTCCCTCAAGCAAGAAAATGGAGATGGCGATGAGTATGAGGGCTGGATTCCATGCAGGTTTTAGAGAGAGACTCAAAGGAGAGGAGGAGATTTGGAGCAGTGCCAATTCAGGCGGTGGGTTTTTGGGTGGTTTTGCAGAGTTTGATGGCTTCATGCAAGAAATCAACCACTTTCCATTTTGGGAAGGTACAACCTCTCAAAGCATGGATGTCAATGGCCTCTCTCAACTTGCTTGATTCTTTTTGAGTTGGATCAAGGATGTAACTAATTCTGATTTTAGCCTAATTATGATGGGATTTGTTATGTAGTTTGAGTTTTCAGACACCTCTTTTGCACTTTGATTTGTCTCCACCAATGGATGTTAAACCAATGATTAGATTTATCTCAAATTCTTGTCTTACTTCTCTGTCCTATTTGATTTTCTTTTTCTTTCATTGACTTTGTCAATGCGTCCCCTCCCTCAGACATGTGTGATGTGTTACAATTGTTCCACAATTTTTTTAAGATAAACCCAATTATCCACATTTTAAAAGTACAAATTTGTATGCATAGATGGACTGCATATTTGTAAATAGACATATACTTGATAAATTCTATGCCATATTCGTAATTAGCTACCACTATACTGGAAATTGGGAAAGAAAAGGAAGCTGATTTTAACTTCGAAGCTATCGGATGAGATACTTTGTTCCACAATATTTCGTGCGCCACCGTGTGCCATTACAAAATAAAATTTTATTATTACATAATACATCAATATTAATATATATAACAAAAAAATAGAATTTTAAAAACTTATATACTAGTAGTATAATTTCGGAATATTTTGATTAAAAAAATACTTATTTTTTGGGTTGATTATTTCAAAATATGATATATATATATATTTTTTTAAATTCTAATTTTTAGCTATAAATATTAATTATAACATAATAAAATTTTATTCTATAACAAATATTATATACATAGTGACACACGGAATATTATAGGATAGAGGATCTCATCCCCAAAGCCATACCATAGAGAAAGAAGGGAAAAAAATAGTTCAGAGCCATTTTGAAACTTCTCGTCCATGTACAAACTCACAAACTGAGTTTTATTAGACAACATGTATTTATTTAATAAATTATAAATGGTTTTCTAATTTTACATAAAGATGGGCTGTCTATTTCATTAACTTTTACAATCAGTCGGCCAAATAAAAAGTGGATGAGAGTTTCCCACCAAGAACAAAAGCCAAATGAGATTACACCAAATTCATGTGTGTATAAAATCTTTTTTATATAATAAACGTTAATTGTTGATTCGGAAATTGACTGTTGGTAGGAAGAGTGATGGCTTCAGGAGTCCGGCTATTTATTTTTATAATTCTAATTTTTTATTAATCTTAAAAGAGAAATACAATCACACATGTACACTTGAATCCGGACTTATTAATAATTAGAAGTGGAATATCCAGCAAAAGAATAAAGTTTTAATGTGGAATATAAATACAAATTTAAATCTCCAACTATTTTAATTTTCAAATAAAAGAATTATACGTAGATATATCTATATATATAATGTGCATGTATATATTAGTGATCATATATATTGGGAATCAGGTTGAGATCCTTGAAAATGCAAGCCACGATTGCATAACTGGTTAGCATATCTCTGTAAGTCATGAAATCACGTAGGTTAAATCTTTTGGAGAGAGAGAGAGGAACGTGCATACATCTAAAAGTCGCAGCGAAAAGGAGGGTTGAGTAAGAAATTAGTTCAGGACAACTCTTTTTTCCCAAATTTGGGTAAAAAATGCAAAATTCATGAATAGCTCCATATTGAAATTAATTTGAATACGAGAGCTAGTGTTCACAGACATGCAGGGCTTTGCCATAAGTAATAATATTTTAATTAAATAAAGTAGAGCCCACTTTTCTTGTATTGAAGATCTCTATGTTGGAGGTCTCTACATTTATTTTTATTTAAATTAAAACTATGCAATTAATTAAAATAAATAAATTGTACTATTGAATATTTGGAAAATTACAATATAATTTTTTGCAAAAATACTCGTCTTCAGATAAAAATTGTGTATTAAAATTTAATATTTAGAAAGGAGTATTTATAATTTAAATTGTCTATTAAAATTAAAAATAAAATAAATAAATAAAAAGGAGGATTTGTCGCCCTCGCCCTCGCTCCCCAGCGGGTTCCAACGGTGACAAGCAAGCGGGCGCAGGCCGCCGCCCGCCTCGCAAGGGCGCAACTGCGTTCACCCTAATAAATTTCGAAACTTTATAAAACTTAAATATGATTATGAAAATTGAGGAAAGATATATATTTCCTCAACCAAGAAAATGATTTTAGAAACTAATTAGAGAAGAGGAGACCAACTAAACACGATTAATGACAGCTTAATGCAATATTTTATTTAGGCAAGATGGCAACTACATACATATATCTTCTAACCTAAAAGGGTAGTTTGATTAATTAAATTTTAGTAGTAATTAAATTAATTCGTCCTCTTATAGTATTCCCTCCGGTTCACTAAGCATGACACATACCTAAAAAGGAAACAAATTTGCCTTTAAAATTTAGTCAACACACAAAACACCATTTTCTTAATCTTCGTGCCCAAAGTAGTGTGCCATGTTTAATGAATCGGAGGGAGTATGTAGGACAGTAGGAGTACTTTTGCTAACCCTGTGATTTTAACATAATATTTGAAATGTTACAATAGTGTCACTCTTTTTATTTATTGCAATTAAAAATTAAGACCCCTTATTTTCAGATCACCAAACATGTTGAGCATAATACTAACTAAATTGATAATACTAGGGTCATGAAATTACACTCAACGGAGCTTTACAAGAGCGTTCAACGTTTTAAAAGTTGTGTTGAAATTGCAAAATATATGAAAGTTCATATATTAATAATTTAATAAGAAATTATCTAAGGCACGCTTTTCGTCATTTCTAGTACAGAACCCCTGATTTGCATGGTGGCATAGAATATATGCTTATGATATGAAAAAAGGGACCATTTTACTTTAATTATTACCGTTCTCTCTCTTTCATACAATATATGTCAATATGTGAGAGCAAGGTTCATCCAATTCTTGCCCCAACAGATAGACTTCTTAGTTGTTTTTCTCTCATTAATTTAATCTTTGTGTTGTCCAATATTCATTTTACAATTATTTTTTTCCTTTCCCCCCCATATAAATAAACATCCCAACTCGTTTTCTTTTCAAACAATCACCACCAACTCTCCATCAAAGTTCTCCAACAACATGACAATGGAAAATGAAATCTGCTGCCCAGAATCAGCCTCATTAAACCTAGCCATGCACAGAAACTCACAAATTATTTCAAAAACAACGAAGCCGAAAATCCGAATAATCCACATATTTGCACCGGAGATCATCAAGACTGATGCTGCAAACTTCAGGGAGCTGGTGCAGAGGCTCACGGGCAAGCCTGACGCAAACGGCGGCGCGAAAAGGGAAGAGAGATTAGTCTCAGCAAGAAAGAAAGAGGGAACAACTTTGTCTTCAAGCAAGAAAATGGAGATGGCTGGATTTCATCATGCAGAGTTTAGAGAGAGGGTGAAGGAAGAGGAGATTTGGATGAGTAGTGGAAATTCAGGTGGTGGATTTTTGGGTGGTTTTGGGGAAATTGATGGATTTATGCATGAGCTTAATCACTTTCAGTTTTTGGAAGGTATAACAGCTCAGATGGAGGATGTTTATGGAGATAAGTGTCAGCTTGCTTCATTAGGATGAGGATTAATTAATCAATTTCGATTATGATTAGTTTATTTAGATTATTCAGAGTAATTATGATTGGTGTTGTTGGATATATGGTGATTACTGATCAGTGATTCACTCGGATGTATGAGAGTTTTCTAATTTGGGATGTAAATATATTTATTTACTTTGGTGTTGTGCCTTTTTCTGCATTTTGGTATAGTAGCTGAGAAGAAAGGATCTCTACATTTCTAGCTCCATTTGGATGATTTCCAAGTTACTGAATTTAATATTTCAAACCTTGTCATTTCACTACTTGGATTCTTCACACAGGTTTAACTATAACTTGCATCTTTTCTTATACTCCTTCGTTTTGGTGTTGGGTACGACAAAATGGGTAAACTTTGGGCTAATTTTAGTTTTTCACATGTTCAAATTGGGAAGAAATTAAGTTCATTAGATGTCATAGAGTACGCAATGCTACAAAGATGATCAAAATAAAATAAGGAATAAGGGATCCGACCAAAGAAAATTGATCTACTAAGTATAATCAAATTTGTCGTACGTATGAGATTCAAAGATGAAATTAAAAAAGTATTAATTCCTCCATTACCCCAAATTTGGTTTCATGTGTGTATAAAAATCAGTAAACTTCCACCACTTAATGCTTTTGATCAGCACGTTTTAAGACAGTGATGATCTCCATTATCAAACATGATGACATATAATTCAAATAGTTGATCATGGCATATCTTAACCATCTTAATTGATAATCCACATATTTCACTTTTTATTATCGTTTCTTCTGGTTTTTCCCCCTCTCGTTTGATGAGCTTGATCCGAGAGAGCAGAAATTTGAAAAATTTCGTCGGTAAAACATAAAATGTAAAATGAAAATATAAAATGTAAAATATAAAGAAATGTACTAATTAATAAGCAATGAATTTATCAGAGGAAATAAAACAATTAAATGCAAACATGATTGGTTGAGGCTATTTAATAATGAAAACCAAGCTTAGGGCTATTTAAATTAATTAAAATTGACTTAGAGCTACAAAGTCAAAGTCAATTATGTTCACAATTTGCAATAGAAATTGTTGCAGATTAATGATTATCCATAGTCATAGTTGTTTAAGCAATATAAAGAAGTTCAAAAAACATAGATTCCAGAAAGAAAATAAATGAAATAAGCAACCTCATCAATTAGGGCTTAGGTTTGACTACGCTAAAAACAATAATAATTTATTCAAGTTGGCCATTTTTATTTTGCAGATCAACACAGTGTATACACATATAGACTTATTGCGCATCACACGCTATTATCATAAACGCACAATGTCCAATCTGGATATTTTTGGTGATGATAAATTGTCACAAATCTTGATTATGTTTACACTCTAAAACAACCTATATATATGAACTGATTTAAACATCATGTTATTATTTCCAAGTACATAGGCTTACGCAACTTTGACCATAAATGAAAGTGGCATTTTCCCAGAGCAGATTTTTGATTTCGAGTAGTTACATGAAGACAAACTATAAGAGCAATTAACCATGAAAGGACTTGATCATACAAGGTCAAACAAAATAAATCTAGAAGAGTGATGCCCAAAGAAATGGAAGATACATATCAAAAACCCAAGTCAAAAAAAGTAAATGACATTTCATTAAAGAGAAAAATTGAGCATTCACATTCGACAGTTTCTTTATTTCAACAAATCTAGAAATCAATATCAGACAAGAAAATAGCTGTCAATTTCCCACTTTCAATTAATTTGCCAGAAAAGAAATGTGAACAAGGTATGAAAAAGAGAAGAAGGCTTCAATATATTTACCAACTCTGATAACTACCACAGCTAGTTGTTACCTGCATCAACTACTGCTAAAAGCTGATCTCAACTTGCATACATGGAAAAGGTAACTTATTTAAACCAAAGGAAACAGAAGCTTGTATTATAAATAGAGATGAAGTATATGTAAGCCATGGTTTGCTCTGGCCATCCTTTTACAGGAATGTATGCTATGTTAGGTGCCTTCAACTTTCGTATTCTGTTATGGGTTCTACTACAGGCAATGGCCCGGGATCCAGTCTTGTAAGAACTTCCGGTACTCCAGCAGTGTCTCGTATAATCTGCACACACAGAATCCAACTCATAACTCAACAAGTAATGGGATGAGACAAGTGACACAGATCAAGAACTCGGATCATTATTCCACAAACATGGCTTCGTCAAAAAAACTGGACTGAGGTTTATGGATTAAGGGCATAAAAGTACGACTGAAAAATGACAAGAAATCAATAAAATGCTACAAGAATATAATATTTTCATATAGTGTATGGAAAAATTGTATTTCAGATTCCCCTTTACCAAATCAAGGTTTCATGGCTAATTTAGGATGATCGTATTCATGAAGTCCGGATATTAAGAGTTTTTTCCTAGCTGCATAATATTAGCAATAAGAACTAAAAATATTACCAGGATCTCTTCATCAAGATAGGATATCATAAACAGCCTGTCGAATGTGCCCCCTGAAACCCAATAAAAGCAAGTAATTAATAACAAGGTTATCACAAACTTTGGAATTTGTTGCAGCATGCGTGATTGGCAGATGCTAAGCAATGCGAACAACAATTGCTGCAAGAAGGAAATATATAAACATGATGAATGGAGAAACATAAATTAGATGGCACGACCAATTATAACGACATAATTTGGCTTTACAAGCAGAAAGACATATGCAGCATGTTCACAGAATCATTCAACAGTTGAGGATACGACGAGTTAAAATGAGAGGAGAACAAGATCCAGAAAACAGACTGGAATAACTATGTTTAAGCAAAACGCAACAATAAGAGGCCAAATACTAACATATGGATTCTGATAAATGATAATTTGAGACAGAAGCATAATCAGAAAAGAAGCATCCCCATAGTCTGGGTGTGGTGTATCAAGTACGCTCAGTGAGGCTTATTTGTGTATACAGGTAGGGGTGTGGAGGGGCTTAAGCCCCCACCAAGCCAAAATAAAATTGTTCTTTTTTCTAATTCAGATTTTTATGTTTTATGTATATCGTTGTGCAAAAGCCCCTATCACTAAAATAATTCATATGAAAATTGCTCTCTCAAAATTTCTATCTCAAAAATAAAATACATAGCCCCCACATCGGCCACTGTTGAGGACTCTGCACAACTTCTAAGTGTAAAAGTTTCTTTGATTGTGATATAAAAAAACAGGAGAATGGCTCTAAATGTAAGTGACACTAAACATGATGAGCACAAAAACCTTCAAATTTATATTGAAATGTACAAATCTGATCCCCTTTCCTGTCTTGAAATGTAGACTGAATTATTGAGAGCCACAAGTCTCTCAAAATACTCACCAAGAGGTATCTTAAATCCATTAGCCACGGCATCCCTGATGGGAACAGGAAGTTGCTGCAACGTGTTGGTTGCCTGAAGTAAAGCACCTCTTAATTGTTCAGGCATCGTTTCTTCATTAACTTTTGGGGATTCAAATATCCCTTCGATGTATTCCTCTTTCATTCTAAGAGGCCCCTCAACAGATAGCCGGGTGGTGACGACAAATCTGCTCTCTATCTGCGTGAAGGCGAGAAATACTCGTTAGTTTCTAATGACCATAGATATTTCTAGACCAAATATACGGGCAGAAGTCAGAACCATAAGCTGAGCTTTTAGTTTATAACCCTTCTGTAAGTAGAGATATCCGGGGATAAAGTTCCATAATGCACTAGAAAAAGACTCAAACCTTAAATCTGCCAAACCTATTTACTAAATTAGTGCCTTATATTTATTATAAACCTCATTATTCATATCTCCTGTCAGTTCAGCACTTCAGCTACACTAATATATTCAAGTTATTCATCAGAAATTAAAAAGGCCACACATGATCCAAAGAAGTTGCAGTCCATTACCGAATTCAAGAATTTCACACTCGCAGAAATATATGCATATCCATCCTTGATCACTGCATCTAGGTTTGATAAACTCGCCAATGCTGTAGGAAACCTCCTGCAAAACAATGCCATTTCCATCAAGATTATCACCTTCTATTACTGAAATGGGATTTACATGCAATTTAAGTTCAGATACAACTAAAATGAACCTTACTCGAACAAAACCCGAGCAGCAAGAAGCCCGGGGCTTCCAGATCCAAACCACTCGAAGTTCCACTTGCCTTCGAGAAAAGGAGACCTGAAGAGCTGATGACACGACATGAACAACCTCATCGAGAACCCTATGCTAAAACGATGATTTGACAAAAGGAAACACCTTACGTCGTTGGTCTTGTAGTTGGATTCAGTCTCTCAAGGCTAACAATTCTCTCATTCACATCTATTTGTTGTATCTTCGTTGTTTTCCCCGTGACCAATGCCTCAAATCCTCCAGCATCTTTGAACTGAAATACTCAAACTAATTACTGACGTTACAACATTCAGGGGACGTTTACTTTTGAGGATTAACCCAGTTAGATTAAAATAGTATAGGTTAATCCATTGTTTAATTAGATGGATTGGAACTCTGGATATCCCAAGGGCCTTGGTAGTTTCTAGCATTTGAGCTAGTTTTGCTTGATTAATTACTAGGATTGGAGAAATCCTAGTAATGAGAATAAAAATACTCATTCATGTATCAATCATGAAAAGTAAAAACTCTTCACAGTGATCAAGCTACCTCAAAACATTGTCTTGAATTCTAAATACCAAGGATATATTCACAAATAATATCAGTATATTACGACAAGTACTTCCGTTTTAGTACTACTGCTTCCTACATTGGATTTGTTCCTTTGCCACATTATGAAAACCTTAAAACTCAGAAGCTAAAAATTAACAAGCACAACGCAGTAACTTAGTCTAATACCAAAGAATAGAGACAAATTATATGTGTGAATCAAAAACAATCTTTACAAAGCTAAATGCTACATTAGTCAAAGTTATGCACCCAAAAACATAAAACAAACATATATAGCTAACCCAATTTACTGATTGAGCAACCAAATCATGCCCATTACTTATTTCCCTTCAGAAGCTACAGAGACAATTAGAATACTAACCATCATTGACCACAAAAAAAGGAATCTTTAAATCTTTAAACTTAAAGAAACACATATACTCACTGCAAGAAGTAGAGATTCTTTAGCAGAGAGTCTTTCCATTTCTCTGGCATAAGTAGCTGAAGGCCCTTGCACAGTTTCCTGCACCATTGCTCTGCATTTTCTGCTTAATTTCCCTTTCCCTCTCGAAAATCCGTAAATTCCGCCATTTCTAACTGGATTTTCAAGAAAATACACAGAGGCGGAAGATGGATACGACGACGTACGAGCAGAATGCAATACTAAAAGGCTCTGTGTTAGAATGGAGGACGCCATTTGAATGATTCTTTGAAGCTAGCTCAATATGATATTTCATATTTCAAGCTCCAATCTTTCCTCTTTTATGTGGTGTGGTTGGTCAATGAATTGATGAGTTTTTACCGTGGGCATTTTCGTCTACTGACTTGATATTTTATTTTGGTTATCATTTTATAATTAAAAATTTCTGGATCCTTGCAATTATTGGCTTATAATTTGCTGCTTTGGATACTTAAAGATACTGTATGTATATATATATATATATATAGGGTTGGCAATTTTCAACACGATCCGAAAATACGACACGAACCGTCACACAATTAATGTGTCAATAACACGACTTATTGGGTTCGGGTCGTTATCAGGTCGACCTGATAAGGACCCGATAATTTCATGTCGGGTTCGGGTTGGGTTCGGGTCGGGTTCGGGTAACCCGTTTAATTAATAATATTATTTTTAATTAATATTTAA
>JAYJMF010000002.1:5470452-5483261 GCA_036873715.1 Salvia sclarea | reverse complement strand
TATTGGTCAAGTCTTCCGCTGTATGAATAATTGTATATCCCAATGTCGTGAAATCATCTTTTGAATCCAAGTGATTCTGTTTATGCTTGAATGTATAACCCCACAAACGAACGCCCCTTTCTTCCCCACTTCTTAATTCCAATCCCCAGTAATAACCCCGGTTAACCCCATCCTTCGGGAGAGTGGGCTGTTACACTCTCTCTCTCTCTGCGAAAAAGCTCTCCTTGTGATTTCTCTGCAGATCTGCTTCTACATTTCCTCAAATTCATCTTCGATGGAAACTCAATCCTCATGTTTGTCTAAGGTCGTGAAATACGAGCCCTCGCTCGTTCTTTCTGCCTTCATCACTGAGGAGTAGAAAGCAGTTCTCGAGATTCTGGAATCTCAAGCTCTCAAATGCTTCATCTCCTTCTTGCCGGAGAATTTTCTCGACAAGTCGGTGCGACAATTCTATGAGTCCCTGGAGATCAACCCCAAGGACGGCTACTATTACGCCAAGTTTACAGTCTATACCTCGTCGGATTACAAAGAATCGTCAACCATGACGATAAATGTTACAACAACTCTAAGGAAGACTTTTGGGCTTCCCAATGTTGGAGTTGTTCCTCCCCTACTGTCTGAAGCTGAAGCAACCAGGCAGACTCAAGATGCTGCTCTCTCCAGCCATGACACCGCCGGCATTGCAAAAACCGTTCACCTGGTGGACAGGTACAAGTACCTCATCAAAGTAATGATGAAGTGTTGGTTTGGGAAGATAGGGTCGACTGACCAGATTGCCGTCCCTAAGAAGTCTCTGTTGGCTACTCTGATGCAACAAAAGAAATACAGCTGGGAAGCTGTCTATCTAAGGCTTCTCATGGAGGAGAAGAACCCTACTAAACCTTCTGGGTTCCTTCGCCAAGGAAACAGGGTGTTTGCAATCATCCTTGAAGCTACCAAGGATTTTGGAGCCTTCTGGAAGGAGATTGTGCCAGTCTCTTTTGAGCAAAAACTGATTTTCAAGGAGGTTGTGAAGAAGGATGGCGACAAGACTGTCTCCAAGAGGAAGGAGGGAGGTTCCAAAACCTCCAAAGATGCACCCCTGTTAGCAGCTTCTGAGGATAACGCCATCAAACTCCCCAGGACGAAGGGGGGTAGGAAAAGTAAATCCTTCCGCATTCCTGAATCTATCCTTGTGAAAAATTCTCATCCTGAGACTGTCCCCACGACAGCCTCAGTGTCAAAACCCCAATTCTGCCCTGCTCATTCTGCATGCTCTCATTCTTCAAATAAGGGTTTCTCCAGCATTCCCACTCCTCCTCCTCAAACCACCCAAATTCCTGATGACTCAGACTTGGAGATTCTCCAAGTTCTGAATGCCTCTGACATTCGAGTCAAGGAACTCAAAGCTCTTAAAGAGCATGCACAATTCAAAGCTCATCAATTCCTTGATTCTGTCTTTCCAGGACTAGAGCTCTTTCCAGAGGTTCAAGCTCAAACACTTGAGTTTTTGGAAATTCTTTATCTGAAAACTACTTCTTGGCCATCGATTCGCGGCCTATTAGTCGAGGAATCTTTGGCTGACCTCGTTTTAAAAGAGGAGGAGCTACAACAAAATTTCGACATCCCCAGCTTATGGGATGCTACATGCGAACTTGAGAATACCATTCACCGGTTTTTGGCAAAGTTAGAATTATTTTTGGTATACTATATGCCAGGAGAAGGTTCCTCTTCCGGAGGATCAAGGCTGATCAAGATTGTTAAAGCCTTCCCTGACCTGCACAAAAACTACCCTCATATGTCAAAGGATTTGGTTGGGTCCCAATTTCTGCGTGCAGCTGTTGAGGAATACCAAATAGCAGCTTCTGCTCCTTCTGCCCCTCTTCTGGGACTTAAAATTTCTGAAATTGTCTCCGAAGCTGCTCCCAAAACTGTTCCAGAAGCTGTTTCAAAAGAGGCTCCATAAGCTGCTCACCAACAGCCAACCTTTGTACAAAAATGAGTAACTGATCTGCATTAGGAGATGTACTTTACAAACTTTCTTTGTGAGGTGTCTTTTTTAGCTCTTTCTTTGTGTAGCAGATAATTACAATCTTTATTTTGTCTTTACATAACAAGGGTTGCAATTTCTAGTTCGCTCCTC
Source organism: Salvia sclarea (assembly GCA_036873715.1). Taxonomy (NCBI): domain Eukaryota; kingdom Viridiplantae; phylum Streptophyta; class Magnoliopsida; order Lamiales; family Lamiaceae; genus Salvia; species Salvia sclarea. The sequence continues at coordinate 5,481,139 of JAYJMF010000002.1, read as the reverse complement.
AAATATTTTTTGGGCAAAATATATGCTTGTTTTATTATTTCTAATGAAACGAGCGATAGAATAGTAAATTGTGAGCGACGAGCCATGATACAAAAATATACTGTAATTCAGTAAAACACGAGATAGTTCCATATTCAATCATGTTTCCCTGTAGACAATTCATTGCGTAAAGATTCATGGGCAGCGTTGATTTTCTTGAAATGTGCCTCTGCCAGTGCCTGTACAATATTGGACATTAATCATCAATGTTAAAAAGTTGAAATCTTGATTGAAATCGAGTACCTTGTCAATAAGGCCTTGGTGGTGATCGGGATGCCATTTCATTGCACATTGTCGAAATCTATAATGAGAATTTACTTCATCAAATTAGATTCTCGAGTAGAAAGTATCTTTAATATTCTATGAAAGACAAGTCAATTGTAACGTGACACTCAACCCAAGTGCTCTAAGATTAAAAATACTTGTCGATGATAATTTTGAGGATGCCTCGAAGAATGTTTGGAGGAAGAATCTTGGATGTTTTCTCCCCCATCTCTCCTATTCCCAGATGTCTGTTTCTGGATATCATCTATTAATTCAAAGAGGCACGCTTCTGTGCAATAGGTCGCAGCCCGTGTGATTGGTCAACGGCCTGCGTTGACCGTTGATCCGACTGTTGATTTTTCGATTTTTTTTAAAATAAAAATTAAGAAAAGCCTAATTTTTTATAACGATGAGTGCCAATTTGAAATACTAAAAGTGTTATTTTATATGACTACAAGTGCAGTATCTAATAAATAATAGTGTCCCCCTCAAAACAATAATAAAAAGAGTGTCAATTTGAAACACTAAAAATGTCATTTTATATAACTACATGTGCCATTCGAATAACTAATAGTGCCAACTAAAAAGAATAATCGGAGGCGGCAAACAAATAATAGGAGACGACAAACAACAAAAGGCTCTGCCTTCGGCTTCGAAAATTAATATATAGATAATGAGACCAGTAACAATTTTGTCTTTGAGCTCGCTCCAGGTTCGCCTTTGGCTCCCCTCGCTCGACTCATGGCTTAGAATATGAGCGGCAAATAATTGGTACTTTATTATATAATTAAAGTGACATTTTAACACACTAAAGTGTCACTTTATATAACTAACAATGCGAATTTGAATAACTATTTCGAACGCCAGCCTCCTCACCTCTATAGCACTTAAAGGCGGGCCAAGACTCCACTGGGCTACACCGCATCTTTGCAAGTTAAACGGACATAAATGGATATATACATTTATGTGCGAGCGCGTCGCACGGCGTGCGCCGCATCGCAGAGAAATTTTTGCCTATTTCAAATCATCAGCAAATTCAGTTATTGTGGCATTTAAATTTAAGTTAATACAAACTACGTAAAGAGGATTGTAACTCTAACGGTACTGACCAATGAAGCCTGCAAATTGGGATCGTTTGGGAACAAATTTAATTCTCAGCTGGAGAATAAGGAAAAGATCTCATTTTTTTGTAATGCTAAACATAATAAGAATACGAGGTGGAAAAATATTAATCGGCAATTTATTCGAAAACTCACCCTTGAATGGCTTTGCTGCACTGGCACCGCAAACAAAAACGAAAAAAAGAACATAGTTAAGTAACGGCTGACATAAAAGAGAAAAATAGGTGACTCAGTCTTAATTACATCGAATAATTGCGAGATCAAATACAGACAATATTAAATTTTATGTGACAAATTTGTAACAAGGAAGGCATTATTATTTATTAGTAATATACAGGCCAGTTGACGTGCTTCTTCATGCTGAGAAATGGAGTGGAGTGAAAAAGGGCAGTAGTGATTAATGGTAGATTAGGGTTAGCCGTGGCTCTGATTATCACCATCTCCAATAATTAGTGTAGGTGTAGTACAAGTGATTTCAACTTTATAATGCAGGTTACCCCTCCCACGAGTTTCGGAGTCTAGTTTTAAGGTTTAAGTTCTTAATTCTAATAATTTGAATCTTTTATTGCATGTGATATCTTCTATTGCATTAGTGGATAATAAATGTATGGCAAAATAAAAATTGAAGTCGACTCCAATACATCTATCGGGGTATATATTACACTTTTCAAATTCGAGATATATTTTCTTTCTACCCCATCACCCTTGTAATATTCAAGACGTATTTTCTTTCTATCCCATCACCCTTAATTACAAGGTGATATATATATACCAGGAGCACACAAGTTTTTGCCTAAAAAATTTAGGATTTAAAATTTATATAAGGAAAATATATCCAATTAACATTTGAAATTTCTAAATGATAGGATTTGTCACATATTCATCTAATTATGTGATATAATATGTAACACATGAATGCAATAGATTGAGATATGTAAAAATAAATAGATAATGATATCGAGACAAGTATGATTCTAACTCAATTCATAAATTGGCTTAGTTTCATCAAAATCAAACCAACATGCAAGAATTAAAATAAGAATATGCCATAGCACAAAATGTAAATACTTCCAAAACGGAATTGCAATGCAAGAGATGCTTATTTCTTGAAAAATTTCTTGCTATTAAGGGATACATAATTAAGCTACTCATAATTAGAGAGATCCTATAACGCCAACGCTTCCAAATATAATACAGTACAATACATTTTCTTTTCCTAATTTAAGGCTAGTTTATCGCATAAAGACTGGTATGCAGCGCTGCAGACCTTGAATTTCTCTTCTGCAACAACCTGCAAACAATCACAACTAGTTAGGCCTTCCACAAAGGAGATAGCATTTTAGTGCTCGCCTCATAAGCCCATTGAGACAAGCATCGTGCATTAAGAGGCGTTTAGTTTAGGTTGTTTGATTTGATTGTATAATCCTTCAAATACTCAAGCATCCATAATGTAATCTAATATTTATCACTCAATGAGTAACAACAAAGAAATACCTTGGAAGAGCCCTGGTGACGATCTGGATGCCATTTTAAAGCACAAGCTCGATATCTAAAAAATAAATAATTATAAATTAGAACAATATAATCAAAATCTGCAGAAAAATCTCAATGGAAGGATAGGAGTTTATATTTGAGGAAGTTCGAAGGTATCTTACGCGGATTTAACATCGTCTATTTTTAATGGACCAGACGGACTGAGTCCTAAAGCAAGCCTGTCAGTCCTCAATCCATCTACGGGTCTCTTGTACTCTTGTGATGTGTAATATTCTTCGTATTCGTCACCAAACTGATATTCCCGACCACTAGAAGTCCTAAAGTTGCTAGAGTTAGTTGATGAGCGCCAAAAATGTGGTTCTTCATCATCTAACGTGAAGGACCAATAGAAGGATTGGTTTGCACCAAACATTGAGCGAAACATGTTGTTGTAACCGTCATCATCATCATCATCACAAAACTCGAAACGCCCTGGGAAGTTAAGAGCATATCAGAAGATAACAACGACTCAATATATTAGCAATGTAGAAAAAATGTTTGTCATGCAACAGATAAATTAGAAACTTCTTCAGTTGAAATGGTATGTCATTAAGATAAAGAGGATACGCACTCCTAAATTGTGATGCTCTATATCTCGACCTGACCCTATTAGACTCGTTGTCCCTGAAATTTGGTCGGAACCATGAATTTCTTCGACCTGGTTGCTTCTGTTTATCTCTTTCTGTATTCCAGTTCTGTTAATAGAAACCACACAAAGAATTTCAGAAATTATGATGACAATAGTAGCTCCATAGCAATAAGCACAGATGCATTGATGTACTCATTTAACATATAACTCAGGACATTCAGCTCTGAGATCCATGCGAATTTATAAAATATACAATTTTGTTTGAGGAGAATAAATCCATCAGATATACAACCTGAAATAAGTTCTCTGCAAATTCATGGACATCCCGCAACAAAGCCTGTTTCTTGAGCCTTCTTTGATGCCGGTTAAATTTCTGCATAAGAACATTTACGGCGAAAACACAAGCTTTGACTCATCAAGCATGCTTAAAAGTAGTATGACGATAGTGGCAAATGTGGAAGAATGTCCAGTAGAGGACATCCAATATAAAATAATTCCACCATTGACAACTTAACAGAGATTTAAAAATGCCACCAAAGCATTTCGGGAATAGCACTATGCATTGACAACAATTTCAGACACCTTACATGCTTGCCAAAGATAGTCTTGTAGAAACAAGTGTAGCAATACAAAAGTTATGCTAGAACGTACTCTCAGGGGCATACAGAAACAATAAGATTTTCCAGTTCAAGAAGTACTGTACTATCTGAATAGGAAACTGGTTGTGAAATCCCACTTACTAAATAACGTTGTTACTCATATCTTGAAATGCTTATGGAAGATATAAGAAGTGGGTTATACAAGCAAGAGATTTTTTACTTTACCACCCTTTACATAATTGTGTTTGATAATCGAAGGAAAGAATTTAACAAGGCGGAGAAACTTAAATCATTTCCAACCTATAATATAATCAAGGAATAAGAAGCTAACAAGAATGTGCATACTACTTATACACACATAGTTCAATATCAAAGTAAATTGTTCCAATTAAAATTAAAATTACTCTTACATTACACCAAAAGGTTTAACCAAACTAACTGTTAAACTAGTCTGTAGATCCTAAACAAAAACTTTTCTGTTCACCATGCCTGTAACATTCATTTATTCTCTATTATACAATAATAAAAGCAAAATGCAAAAGAGAAGAGAAAAACATAAAAATCTCACCTTTGGGGAACCCCTAACAAAGCTTTCCTGCAAAACAGGTGGGCAACAAATTAATACAATTTTGCAGCAAAAAATAAACTTCCATTTCAAAAGTACCCACATAAATTATTCCCACATTCTTATACTAATATTTAATACGCTTCATGAAACAGCTTAATTTTTTTCCGGCCAATTTCACCAAACGCCCTAATTTAAAAAAAATATGAAATCCACTCAACACACTGAAATAAGCATTGATATCGCGAAACAGAGAAATGGAGGAGCTTACGGGATCCCATTGGGTGCGTCTTCTGCGCTCTGAAGCAGGAGTGCTGTGAAAAAGGCAAACTCTGAGATGAAAAGGGTTAGCTTGCGAATTAATTGCCGCCGCTATTCTGCCGGATTTATTCATAATCGAATATCATTAATAATGAAAATGTGAATTTTCTGGGTTTCGTTTTTATGTTGTTGGGGAATGGCGACCCTGAAATGAAGGGCGATACACAAATGAGTGAGTCAACTCGGGAGACTCTGTGGAAGAAGCAGACAAACGGGCCGAATCATTTTGATTGTGTTGGGTAAATGGGCATTCGCAATGTGTTAAGGCCAAGCCCATAAAAACACTGATAAAATAGACTGAACTTGGCAAATAGGCCCAAAAATAAAAATAAAATAAAATTGTCGTTAGGCTGTGCGAGAGGGAGAGAGCCGAGAAATGCTGCTGCAATCGTGCTGGGAGAAATGCTGCAGTGGAGAGAGCTATGGCGTCGCGTTGATGCTGCGGCCAGAGGCGGGTCCCAGCAAAAAACTAGGGATGCTTAATTTAATTTGATTTTCAAAGCTAGAAAATACAAAAAGAAATGTTGACAATGCCCGCATCGTAACCGAAATCTTCTGATATAAAAAAAAATACAAACTTTTATTATAAATTCTAATTTCGCATATGAATTAAAATTTGAGCCTCAAAAGGCTTCAACTTTATTGTGTTATGATTTTCACACGGCAATTCGGCAAATTAAATGTACTCTATATGGCTTAATGCTATGTGTTCAACTTATCATTAATTCATCGGAATTGTTCGATGTGTGAAAAATTAAAATTCGTGTATTTGGATGCACAATTTTTAGTTCATATGCAAAATCATAATTTTGTAAAAAAAAATAAAAATCTTATTTTTAGTTGCAATAACCTCTATAGAATTTATACTATTACTTTGCTCACCTTGAGTTAAGCTTTGTATAATATATGTTACAGATTGAAAAGTTGGTAATAGCACTAACCATTATTTTGTTATTGATTTCTAATAATATCCGCTTCCGTTTCACGTCTTTAATTCATGGACGTGTATCCTGCATTCCCATTGCTTCCCCTTCTTGGACCAACCAATTTAAGATGGCCACAATCATGTCAGCGATCAAATTCGACCACCCGATTAGAAAGAATAACCAATGCGTATGATTCATTGGTATATTCTATCTGTTTAATCTCTAGCAATATCTATTAGTGGTAGTGGTAGTGGTGTGTAATTTTTGTCATGCAAAATTTTCAGCAGCTATATTATATATATTTATTTTGTTTTTTTCATTTATTTATTGAGGGCGACCACTTTGACTTTGAGCTCAAAATATATTGTCCCAATAACCACATAACATAACATTTTATTGAAGTTGTAATATTAATTTTTTCCAAATTTGTGGATGAAGAGACTTGGCACTCTAATAACCACGAATTCAATTTAATTTGCGACGACCTTGAATAGAAGAAATTTGTTTTGTTGTGTAACCTTAAAGCTGCAGTGTGTGTATTGGGTAAGCTTAACGTTATGGAAATTCTGTTGACTTGTAATATTAATATGATATCACAGTCGTAGTGATGTGCACTGCACGTTAACATCGGACAGTTGACCGGACTCGCCGGTTGGAACGCCAAACTAGGGTCGGCGGCAACGGACACGTGTCGGTGTAGAAGGAATGTGGGCGCACGTGGACGACATGGTCTCCAGAGTGTCGGAAACGGAATGCTGCACAAACTTTTTCCATCCCCCCAATGTGGGTGTCTATCATTACCCTCTCGCTCCTCGCTAAAGAAAAGAAGAAATTTCAAGAGAGAGAAAATTTGATTCTTTTGTTGGACGACTTTTCTGTAATTTCACCACTCTACCCTTATGGTGTGCCCCATACCCTTTTTAGATATTTTCTCACACTTTGTACTAATGTATTGCATTTCTAATTTGTGGACACAAAATACTGCATGCTTTATTTCCTTTTCTCCAACGATTTATCTGTGATATCAATTTATTTTTACAGATTTTTCTAATGTTTTCATTCTGGGTTAGTATCTGTAGTAATGATTTAAATTCAATTTTTAATCACTTCACCTGTGGACTTCTTTCTTAGCATAAACATGTGGTGCGTTTTGAAATAATGTAGCATTGCCTATTTAAACGTAGCAATTTCCTCTAAATTTTGAATACTCTCTCCACTAGTCCTACTCTCGATCTCGATCATTGAAATGCAATAAATATAATATAGACCATCAACATGCACAACTACATACTCATAATAAATGATTCAATGTGCAAAATTATCCTCGAAAGGTTGAGAGAGACACAGATGGGAATGAGCTGAAAAGTGAAGGGCATATCTGTCCACACAGCAGAATTGGAAGCAAAAGGCAGCCAGCTAAATCCACCATCGGTGTGATGCTGTCGTGGGCACCACAACCCACCGATTGAAATCATGATGATCCAACGGCTCTGATCTTCAGAATCATGAATTTGATGTTCATTTGAGATGAATTTCATCAGAGGCTGAGCTCCCAGCAGTCGTTTTTAAAACAAGAGTGCGGGCACTTGACACACAAGAGGCCACATTTATCGTGACTAGAGAGAGAAAGTCGCACAACCGGAGGAGGAAAAGAGCAAGACGCATTTTCCTTAACTTCAAAGGTACTGTCTCTGCGTTGAACTACGCTTTCTCATCTCAAATATTCCATTTCCGATCTATATTTTGCTCAAAGATTCCATTGTTATTTCGTTTCAGAGAAAAAGGTTGAATTTTATTTTGTTTGGAAGTTGATCTGTGCCACAAGTTTCCTTTTTAGTTTGTTTTTTGTAGTAAGATGAAGATCTACCCATTTATGCTTCTAACTGATTTTAATATGTGGATCTGCAAATGAGTAATTTCAATTATGCATAGATTATAGATATAATCGATTATTGATTTGCAAAGTATGAATTAGAGAAGTTATATTCTGCTTTTTTTTTTGGTCTAGTTCATGATTACTAGTTGAAGATTTGTGTACTTGTATTTGCAATTTAATGAGATCTTATTTCAAACAATATATTTGGGGTTTATCATGTTTAGCTTTCGTATTTGATATAGTGATCAGTTTTTGGTTGATTATATCTACTAATACTGTTTTCCCTCTTGAGAAGTCATTTGCCTGTTGAAGGACTGTTAAAACAAAAACCATTTCTATGAATGCTAAAAGTGATTTTTTTATCAACTGTGATGTAGGAATTTAGTAGAATCAGGGTAATATTTCTTTACTTTAAAAATAATTTTGCATCAGCTAAGATTCAATCGGCTCCTATGTATTGATCTGGCATTATCTGGATTGGATCTTGATGCCAATCTAATACTATTAAGATTTCAAGTGAAGTTCTCTTGATCATGTGGTTAGCACATAAGGCTTTGACTAGCATGACTTTAAATTAAGTTCAGATGCAGTTTTATGATTTTGTTGATTGCTTGCCTTCTCTCATATATTTAAAGATCCATTTTCATTTTCTCCAGAGAAGATTAAGAGATGGCAGAAACTGAAGATATTCAGCCTCTTGTTTGTGACAATGGAACTGGAATGGTTAAGGTAAGCTTAGTAATAAGCACCTAATTCAGTTGCTTCAAGTGCTTTACAATGATGGACCAGAGATCGTTGTGTTTTTATGATTTTGGAAACATTTTGTTAATATTGATCTCTGTCAGGCTGGATTTGCTGGAGACGATGCACCAAGGGCAGTCTTCCCCAGTATTGTGGGACGCCCTCGTCACACCGGGGTGATGGTTGGAATGGGCCAAAAAGATGCCTATGTGGGTGATGAGGCTCAGTCCAAGAGAGGTATTTTGACATTGAAGTATCCAATTGAGCATGGAATCGTCAGCAACTGGGACGATATGGAGAAGATTTGGCATCATACCTTTTACAACGAGCTTCGTGTGGCCCCAGAAGAGCACCCGATCCTCTTGACCGAAGCCCCTCTCAACCCCAAGGCCAATCGTGAAAAGATGACCCAAATCATGTTTGAGACCTTCAATACCCCTGCTATGTATGTCGCCATCCAGGCCGTGCTCTCTCTCTATGCCAGTGGACGTACAACTGGTAAGGGGAGAAAAGGGATTATTTGATAATTATATGAGGATGAAATAAGAGTGATTATTTGCTCTACTATAGATACTGCAACATGCCTAAATTCATGTTTCGTGCAGGTATTGTTCTTGACTCTGGAGATGGTGTCAGCCATACAGTTCCAATCTACGAGGGTTATGCTCTCCCCCATGCGATCCTCCGTCTTGATCTTGCTGGTCGTGATCTCACCGACAGCCTCATGAAGATCCTCACAGAGCGTGGCTACATGTTCACAACTACAGCCGAGCGGGAAATTGTGAGGGACATCAAGGAGAAGCTAGCTTACATTGCTCTGGATTATGAACAGGAGCTTGAGACTGCAAAGACAAGCTCTGCTGTTGAGAAGAACTACGAGCTGCCTGATGGACAGGTCATCACTATTGGAGCTGAGCGGTTCAGATGCCCTGAGGTCCTCTTCCAGCCCTCGATGATCGGGATGGAAGCTGCTGGTATTCACGAGACCACCTACAACTCCATCATGAAGTGTGACGTTGATATCAGGAAGGATCTGTATGGAAACATCGTTCTCAGTGGTGGCTCGACTATGTTCCCGGGTATTGCTGACCGGATGAGCAAGGAGATTACGGCTCTTGCCCCGAGCAGCATGAAGATCAAGGTGGTGGCTCCACCTGAGAGGAAGTACAGTGTCTGGATTGGAGGGTCGATTCTGGCCTCCCTCAGCACATTCCAGCAGGTAACTTAAAGCATTTGAATGTTTTGTTTCCTAAATGTACTAATAACTGTTTAGATTTCAGCTTTTGATTAATTGAATGTTGTTTTTGTGATTGCAGATGTGGATTTCTAAGTCTGAGTATGATGAGTCCGGCCCTTCAATCGTCCACAGAAAGTGCTTCTAAACCAGAAAAGTTGCTTTGAAAGAGGATTCATAAATCATAAGTTTGTTGATGCTTTGCTTTTTTCCTTAATCATTTTCCTTTCATCTGAGTCTTTACTATTATTAAGATTTGATCATTGTGACAGAAGAAAAAAAAGACCCAAAAAAGAAAAAAAAAATCATCATGTCTAAAAATATTCAATTTTTCCCCTTCCAATATTACTTTGTAGAAGAGTTGTGTATTATTACTCAATGGTATTATGATTTGAGTTTTGGATGGAGGCCAGATGTTCCATAGTATTTATCATCTGTTTGTTGATTGGTAGTCATCTACTGTATTTTTATACAAGTTTGTAATGCCAGACTGAATCTTGGGATTGTTGCTACACTTTGATTTCACATTTTTGTTTTCCTACTTTGCTCGTTGCTACAAATTCTTATATTCAAATATGCACATTTGTTTTAAGCTTTAATTGCAAAAGAATTGCTTAAACAATCAAAGTTAATAAACTGTTGAATCTTGAAAAGAACCATGTCAAATTGTCAATGAAATTTTTACAGGTTAACCTATAATCCAATTACATGAAAATTTATCAATCTATGAACCAAAAAGACTAGTACCTTGTTCCAGCTCCAACTCACGCAAAATTTGGAGGGAAAGTGGGCGTAAAATCCATAGGTGGTGATTGGTATGATGGAATGGAGGTGGGAATAGAATGGTGATTCCTATCTCCATTCCATTCCATTGCTTGG
>JAYJMF010000002.1:5442119-5458945 GCA_036873715.1 Salvia sclarea | reverse complement strand
AAAAAGTATAAATAAGGAAAAATGATGTGGCATATGGAGAGTAAAATGGAGGCTTAGGTGGATGAATTCTTTAGAATCAGAATTATAAATAGATAATATTAAATTCCAATTATAGCCACCTCCTATAGTCGGCCGTAGAACCCTAAACCCTAATTCGCATAAACCTCTGTTTTCTTTCAGAAGTTTCTGTTCATCGATCTCTGGTGGAAATCCTTCTCTTGTTTATCTGCGACTGTAAGATATGATTTTCCCAATATGTGACGTTGTTTTGTCTTTGTTTCGGTTGATTTTGAAATTTATTTATTTATCTATCTTATTTTATTGTTTAGGTATTTCTTCAGCAATGGGGAAGAAGAGAGCGAGAAAGACGGTGGAGAGTGACAGTGATATAGGATTGGGCGAAGAAATGAGCGACGGAATTATGCATGTTAGAAGACCACTCCTTAGTTTATCCGATTATCAAACTTATAAATGGATAATTTTTCCCCTTCTCTACTTATTCTGATTCTGTTATCTCTGTTTTACTTCTCATATATAGATGGACAACGATGATAGCAGCGAAGATGATTTTCATGATGACGATCAAGACGACCAGATTCGTGATGACAGTGAGGACGAGGATGAAGAGGAAGGCTCCGCAGAGGACAACGAGAACGAGGAAGGAGAGGGAAGCGATGAAGATGTTCAGAAAGGCGATGATGAGCTGGACGAGCTGGAGAAAGAATATAGACAACTTCAAAACAAGGAGCAGTAAGTAATTAAACTGTGGTGGTATTTTAGGTTCCATGTTTTTTCTACTTTGCGGGCTTCTGTTATAGTAGTACATTTTTGCTGAAACGATTAGTTATAATAAGTCTGCGTTTACAATTTTTATAGCCAAAATCCCCGAAGCCTTCTAAATCCCTAAAGTCGATACAAGAAAAGTTATGATCGTAGAAGCTAGTTTTCGAAATTAAATATACTGATAACTATAAATAAGTAAATTTCACTGCTTAGCACATAGGAGAAGCAACTTCAGATACAAAGTTTTGCTTCACATTTGAGAAGTGTGCAACTTTTTTATCTTCTCCTCTTTGACTTCTGCTATCTAGCCTCTCCATGACTGTCTGTCTATAGTATCTAAAACTATAAGTAAATGTCAATGTCAGATTTTCTTCTTTTTATAGGGCTGTAAGTGATTGTGTGGCAAGGAAACAGTATGTTGTTTATCATCAGTGCCCAATAACGATGTGTCTCTAACACCGTCTTCTATGCCCTAGCTCTTTTATATCATTTTACTGGGGTTTTCCATCTACACTTCTATAACTTGCTAATTTTACTCGGTATTATATCCAGAGACATTTTGAGGAATCTAAAGCCTCATAAGGATGAGGACATTCAAAAAGGTCAAGCTGTAAAAAATCAAAGGGTATGATGTTACTGGTTATTACATCTAGTTCACTGTTCCATTCAATTCTATTTTTGAATTTGCTCTGAATCATATATGATGATATCCAACAAAGTACTAGTTTTTCTCTCAAGTTCCAATTTTAGTTCGTTTAACAAGTTTATTTTTGAAATATACTTTTCTAATTATTTAAAACTTTGCTGCTCCTTTTCTGCTTCTGTGTTTCTCTGCCTTTTAAACTAGAAAGATGAGAGATATCTTTGCTTTTATATATATTTGCCTTCTATTTGTTTGCTGCTCCTCTTGCTGAGCTTCTTTCCTGGTTTGTTGGACATTGTGCTACTACTAGTACTAAGATTTCTTATGTTGACATAATCCATCTCATTCCATAATTAGGCTCTCTGGGACAAGACACTTGAGTTCAGATTCTTGCTGCAGAAACCATTCTCGAGTTGTAATAGACTTCCAGAGGTTCTGATCCATTTTTCACAAGTTATTTAACAGAAAAATGCACTGAAACATTACACTGACAAAGATCCTTTTGTCTACAGGAGAAGGTTAAGTCCTTATATTGTGCTGATAATGAAGTCAGTGAGGCATATTCAGATCTAATTGCTTCATCAAAGAAGACATTGGATTCTATACTAGAGTTGCAGCAGGTGTACTCGTTGTTTGAGCATCTATCCCCTTTTAGCTTCAGTATGGTACCCTATACATATTAATTACTTTTAGTAAATTGTGCTTAACTTGATGGGACTTTCTCAGGCTCTGATTGCAAACAATCCATCTATCACTCTGTTGGAAGAAGGTATGCATGTTATATTACTAGCCTTTCTGCTCTCTTAAGAGTGGTTAAGTTCCTCATCATGGCTACTGAAAATCCCTACCTCTAGCATATGACTTATCAAATAAGGTGAAAACCGTTATAGTTGACATCTATAACATAAATAAATCAAGTCTAGAATGAACATGAATTTCTAAGTGTTCTTAAAAAGAAGTATCGAAGGATGAATATAGAGAAGTAATCTACAGCTTCTATTTTGGTCTTAAAGATCGTTCATGTCTATATATTTAAAAATGTCAAAAGAATTATTAAATACTGAACATGTCTTCTTAAGTGAATGTTGATTAAAGGTGGTTTACTTTTTTCCTATTTAGCTAATTCCGTGAGAGATTCCAAGCACTTAGATGCTCCAGGCGTCTCAAATGGGAATATTGATGAAGAATGGTTGCAGATTTCCCAAATACAATCAAGGTGCTTCTATTATCTAGCATCTTTTTGGTTCTTAATTTTCAAGTGATATACCATTGTTTCTCAATATCATCTTCTGTGAACTAGCGCCCACTTCCACGGAGCATGCATCTAATATATTTTTATGTGCATATGCATCATGTGGCAGATTTTAATGTTTCCCTTGTAATAGTCTGTGTCTGGTGAATTAACCATTGGTCATTTTTCTTGACTTATTAAATTATATGTCTAGTTATTTCTGTAAGTCTTGTAGCTGCTGACCTAAGGTTGGTTGGATAATCTAAATTGGTTCATTTTGCATCATTATATGTCTATCTGAGTTTAACTATTCATAAAATTTCTTATAGGAACACTTGAATATCTATATGTATATTTACATATTAAAAGGAAATAGTCGTAAAAGTGTAAAGTGGCATTTTTCCAATCAAATTCACTTACTGCATCTACAGTGGAACACCTTGCTTGACTCACAACGTGTAGATTGGGACAACCGCAAGGACCCTATATACATGCTTATTTATGCATGTTCTTGGCTTTGCTGGGATCAGAGTGCTTTTTGTACTGATATTTACTATATCAACTATTCCATTTTGCAGAATGAATTCTTTTAGAAACAAATCAATTGACAAATGGCATAGGAAGACCCAGGTGACAACTGGTGCAGCTGCTATCAAGGACAAATTGCATGCCTTCAATCAGGTGTCTAGCGTGACCACTGAGACTTTCTCATTGCACGAAATTTGCAACTACATGCTACTGACCTTTTTCTCTCATTCAGAGTATAAGTGATCAAGTGGCTGCTTACATGAGGGATCCAAGTAAAATGATTAAGGGGATGCAGCAGAATAGATCAGCCATTGCTGTATTTGGAAATGTAGGTTTGAAGTACTGTCATACACTAATTTGGGTTTGGACACTTTGATCAATTTATGATTGTGTATATGTTACTCTGCACTTTGCCTAAGCTGTGTAACTTTTGGCCTTCTGCAGGTGCCATGCTATGCTGAGAATGTTGGCCAAGAGGTATTAATTTAATTATGATGGTGAACAAGCAGGGGTTCTGTTTGTTGATTGTATATTCATTTATGTAGTTGTAAGGGCATAACTCATAAGGCACTGCGTATTCCTTTGGTGCATTAAGATCAAATCTGTCACCATCAGTGCGTTGCTGAAGATTTTGTTTTCTCCGGGTTTGTCTAAATCAATAAGATGCTGCATGATTAGTGGTTTGTAAATCTGTTAATGGACTAAGGGGGTGTTTGGCTAAGCTTATCTTAAAGAGCTTATAAGCTCTTCCAAGAGCTTATAAGATACAATTTGTCAAGAGCTTATAAGTTGTCGAAGTGTTTGGATAATGAACTTATAAGCTAGAAAGAGAATTTTGAATTTAGAGAAAAAAAAATAATTAAAAAGAAAAAAAATGAAGAAAAATAAAATTAAAAAGGTATATAATGAAAATATTAAACCATAATAAGGTTATTTTGGTAAATTGGATGTTGCTTATAAGCATATGAGAAAATTAGTTGGGGTTGAGCAACTTATTTTTTGGGGAGCTTATAAGCTCTAGGAGCTTATTTTCACAACTTATAAGCTATTTAGGAGCTTATTTTGCCAAACACTTTGCAACAACTAATAAGCTCCTAAACAGCTTATAAGCTGTTTTAAGGAGCTTATAAGCTCGGCCAAACACCCTCTAAATCGGCTTGTACAACTCAAATACTTCTAGCAATTTTAACGACTTTTCAATTTCAATGAGTAGTTGCCTAGTTGGTTGGTTAAATGGCACAACACATCTTATTTGGATTATAAGGTGGGGATCTCCATGGGTGCCAAATATTTTGTCAGACTTGGAAAATCAATATTAGGGGAGGGACAGAATTGCCGATCTTACAAGTTAAAATAATTAGTTGAAGAAGTGAGGACTTTGTGATAAACTTGCAATGGATATTGGAGTTGTGGCAGTTGGAGAAGTTCTTTTAGCCTCCCCTAGAAGTTCTCATATTGTTTGATTCCTGAATAATTTCTTATATAACTGACCAGGAGACTTCCACAAATGGTGATCCCGAACTTCTGGATGACTCGGAATTTTACCAGCAACTATTGAAAGAGTTCTTTGAGACAGTTGACCCATCATCATCTGGTAAAATTTTAGACTTCAGCCTATTCATCTGCATTAGGCGTGTATAGTATGAAATCTCATCATATATTACATCACTTTATATTATTGATTTCTTAATACGTCAGTCTATACTGTAATTGTCATTCTTTTTTTGTTTAGCTTTAATTTTATTTGCAAGCATGTCCCTGCATGTTAAAATCATATACATAAATTTTGACTGTTCCCAAATTTGTTGTTATTGTTGACAGAAGTGGCTTTCTATGCTCTTAAAAGATTGCAAACAAAGAAAAGAAAAATTGTTGACCGTCGTGCTTCAAAGAGTCGTAAGATACGGTAAGTCTGGCTTTTTATTGATATAGAAATATGTCCAGTTACTTGTCTGGGCTGGTCTGACTCTTGAAATGATTCCCCAGGTATCATGTTCATGAAAAGATTGTCAATTTCATGGCTCCTCGACGTGCAAATATTCCTCCTACGGCCTCAAAAGTATTTGAAAACTTGTTTGGCCTAAAAACTCAGAAATCTTCCTCTGTAGCATAACGAGCTTTTATACAGCACTAAATTGAGTGCTCGCCCCTGATCTTGGATTTTCGTAGAACAGAAATTACCCCTTCGGCCAAAGAAGTGGGATAATGCTGAAAGCTTATGTAAGATACTCGAGGAATCGATATGGTGGGATTTCAAGTTATTTTTCATCTACTTACATTTGCATATTTGATTATAACAAAGAAAGGTCGAAATATTGGATATAGTTAGTCAAGTTTATTTAGGTATGTCCATTGTATTGTTGTGGACTAAACTATCCTGGTTTATGGCCAGAGTGTTTATTTGTTCATCAAATTTGTGTTGTTTCAATATCATGTTTCAGAGTTACTGTACTCTATCTTGTTGTCGGCTTCAAATTCAATGTACTTAGTATTTTTCTCTTCATTTAAAATTTTCTTGCTAGTGTTGTAGATTTCTTAATAATTATAAATTGTAGACATTATATATATTTATATGCAATAATCCTCTTGATGATAGTGGGCCCTTCTGAGTTCTCATCATATGGATATCTAAATAATACAACGTCAATTAAAAGTAATCGTACGTTTTGAGCCATCTACTTATTTGTCTATATATGGTAGAGTGTTATTTTTTATTTATCAGTAACCCAGTTTGAAGGAGATTACTCTCAACCAAAAAAAACACTACATTTTTCTAATGGTGAGATCTGATCGAAGATGCAACAATTATTCTAAGAGAAATTATCTTCTATCGTTTTAACGGGTCTAATGCAACCAACCATCTACCTGTAGTCTACGTAAAACATACAAAATCATATATAAAAAATTATGTCAATAACACTAAAGATACAAAATAAGCAGCATTCCACCAGTAATGAATGTTGGAGTAAACTGCTCAGAAATCATTTCTACAATGTGTTTACGTTTTCTTTCTTTTCTTTTTCTCTTGTTAAGTTGTGTCAAGACGTATAAACATGAGGTTTTGAGAATGATGGCACATTCCATCACCTGACAGCTTCAGGAGCAGAGTTGCAGTACGGCGTGTGCAAACACACGAGCTTCGTGCATGTTAGACACACGCTAGCAAACACGACGCCCACCACAACCCCGAAAACGCTCTTCCGTTTATCCAACTTAATTGCTCTTCTCACCGTGTTTCCAAAGCACGGGAAAAGCCCTCCACACGCAAACACCAGCACGTGGTCCAACCCACTGTAGTCGATCCCAGCAACTATCGCTCCAATGGCGGACAACGGCCCCACAAAGCCTATTAGGGCAGCAGATAAAAGGGATGCATGCCAGCTATCGGTTGCTCCAAAGATGCAGCTGGCCACAGCTGCGCCACGAGGGAATCCATGGAGGGAGACAGGGAGGACCATATGCCTCCCGAGCCCGTATGCTTTGGGTGCAGCTACACCTAATGCAAGCCCCTCGGCCAGAGCGTGAAGAGCAACTGCTGCACAAGAGAGGACTGACTGAAGCGTGAGCGCGCTTACAGTAAAGCCGGTGACAGAAGCTAACGTGTTTGCTGAGGTCTTCCTGTTCAGTCGAGAATTTGCAAGAATGGATGTAGGTACGTGGATGAATGCCGCACCAAGGCCGAGAAGAAACAGGAGTGGAAGAAGCCCCATCTTAGAGGACACGAGTATTTGAAGGGGTCGCCACGCACCAAGAACAAAGGCAATGCCGCAGGCCACACCAGTGAGGAATGCATGCCGAAGCCTAAAAGCAAGAGCAAATGCAACGAGGGCAACACCACCAAGCAAAGGACCTAGACCGAATAATAGAGAAACAAAGAAGCCAGAAGCATCCTCTTGACTGCAAAAATAAAAACAATGTTAAGCACAAGTTGATGGATGATATTAAATTTTGCAAGTTCCATTCTTTCCCCATTAACCCAGATGAGAACGATGAAGTGATTGAAAGAAAACAACATCACTCATCATGTGAGTTAACACAAATTAGAGCAAACATTTAGCAAGCCGACAAGGTCTCACCTGTAGTTGTGGCTGAAATGCTCAAACACAGCACCAAGTCCCTCCATGAACGCCACAGACAGTGTAGCTGCAGATGCAACTTGAGACGGGGAAGATTCCTGCAAATAAAGGAAGACGTGTAAATAACTATTGCTTTATATTCATCACATACTCTAGCTTTGATACCACACATAACTCGTAGTAGAAAAAGAGAAATAATATGGACGTCAATACTGGCAAAAGAGAATTCTCACTTCATTAGCCTCTCGGCATTCGAAACATGTTCTTTCTTTTTTTTTTTTACCTTGAAACCGTCTGGAAGGACCTCAGCCATAACCATCCAAATCATACAGCCAGCAGCAAATCCAGTCGCAAATGGCAAGAACTTGTTGAATGCATCAGCACATATAAATGAAGGAACCGCGACAAGAGGCTGCATTAACAAACTACATAAGATACTAGTTTCCAACTTTTTTCTAAGGGATGCTAATTTCCAATTTTAATAACAAAGATTGTAACTGTAAGAACCCTTTCACCACTCCACTCCCCCTAACACCCCAAAACAAAAAAGAACCACACGGTCCAATATCCACAAATGGTATCTGGAAAAACCAAGTAGTCACAAGTGATAATTCAAGAATTAGCCAGAGAATTCGCCCTAATAATTTCCAGTCCCACAGAATCAACAATCACTGGTTCCCTAGTGCTTTTCAGCTACAAACCTATTTCGATCAGACCTAAATTATTTTATATTGATTATTCTCAGCTGTTCGATGGAACAGATTATGGCTATAGACTGATGCCTTCAATAAGTAATTACATCCTCCCTGTTAATTTCTATACATAGATACCCACGATCAGGACTAATTACCTGTGGTAGTGACGTAATCACACTCCATATCATGGCATTCTGTGGAGAAACTCCTCTTGATGCAAGGACCATACTAACAGCCAGGCCCTCAGGTATATTGTGCACAGCAATCGCCAATGTCACCAATATCCCTTGTGATAAACCCTTAGAGCCAGCAAAGGAAACTCCAACACCAGATCCCTCCCCAAAAGAATGAAGAGTCATGATTCCAACAACAAGAATGACTTTAGTAGCATCTGCTCCCTTTATGTCCAGCATGCTCATTTCACCATATTGCTCAAGAAACTGAGTTTAAAAAACACATGTACAAAATAGAATACTTTAGCAGTCATAAAGGAAGAAGATCCGGCAATCCCAAACTACAGATAATGGCAGGAAATTTTAGTAAGCTTCTTCTAGAACGAATAAACATGTGTGCCAACAATACATAAATATTTGCAATATAATATTACATAAACTTATCATGAAAGCCGGTTTCTTTTAAAGATGAAGTATGTGTAGGGAGGACCAGAAAAAAAAAAAAAAAAAAAAAAAAAAAAAAAAAAAAAAAAAAAAAAAAAAAAAAAAAGGAAAGAAGGTAAGAAAACCAGCAGTTAATTGCTGACAAACACCTAGCTAATTAAGCAACTCAAACTCTTCACAAATAGGAACCAGCCATTACAAAACCAGAAAGCATATGAATCGCTGTCAACTAGATAGCACTATATCTAAGGACTCAAAAGAAGACCCACCAGAGAGTTACAGTAGCTTTAACATGACAAACTATTTAGGGAGTTTAAAGCTACAGGCAAAAGAAGCAGAAACAATCGCCATACAAAAATCTTAAAAAGATAATGAAACAGTTCAACTAAGAAAGAGCTAATATCATGATGATAAACAAGAGGGAATACACAATGACAGTTCCAGATCCAAATCAGGCATAAATTTATTACAGTCTAAGAGATTCACCTTCTTGCAAAGCCAGATGAAAACACCACCAGACAAAATACCAATCACAACCCAACCACCACTTCCATGGCCCTGTCCTTCTTGTATAAGGTCAAAGCTTGCGGCAAGCATTACTCCTGCAGCCATTCCATTGCATATTCCAGCCCATTGAGGATCAAGCTCCATAAAAAAGAATGGGAGAGCTCCCAAACCAGTAGCAGCAGCCATTGCCAGAGTGAAAATTGCAACTGTTGACACTGAGACTCTACCATTTCCATCCTTATCACCCATTTCATCATTAATATGCTCAGTACCAGACCCATCTATCACACCACCTTCTGCATTCCTCCGCGGAGCAGTTATTACTCTCTGTAAAGTCTGTTCTTCTTGTTCAGCTGTTATTCTATGACCAAATATGACAACAAAGAGAAATACCAACAGAAGCCGGTTCATGCTTAAACCCATATTTTTGTTGCTTCAAACTGTAAAATCACTCGATCAGCATATGCACATATAACAGCTGGTATTGCTGTGTCCTCTACCAAGCAAGTGAGCAGGACTAATATGATATTCCAGGCTGACGGTACTTCACAATTATAGCTTAGTTATTTCCACTTGCTGCTCTCCCACGTATAAATGTTGAATTAGGTAATGCAGTCCCTGATGCTGCTAAAAATAAAAGATTAAGAAAGGAACAATCTTCATAGACAAAGATCAAGAATATATGAAACGATGTAGTAATCATTATACACAAAGCAAGATAATGTGACAACATACAATATGTGGAACCCTTATACCCTCTTAGTTTTCTAATATACTGAATTCACATAATAGGTCTTGAGCAAAAAATATTGCCCAAAGAGTGTAAATAGTGCATGAAAGAATCAATCTGAAGAAGAATCAGGAGACAAAATTAAACAGATGGAAGTCAAATCTGTTTAGATAGGTGATCATAGAAGCATTTTAAATTAGCTCCTTTAATCTTTATCATCTCAGTCAAGTCCATGCTCATAACAGTACTAGTCAACTTTCTTGATTTTAACTCTATAGCTGGTGGCATTCACAACAGGTTTCGTCCTAAATCACAAATTTTGGTTAGCATATCAGCATAAGTAACAGATATGCCAAATCTTGATATCTCAACTATTACAAAGTTGCAACTTTAAAGGATCAACAACTTATCAAGCACCATAAACATAAATTATAAACAATCTTCCCAGTCTCAGTATCATCAAGAATCACAAAACCCCAAAGCCCCACACAAATTCAGAAAATAAACACAAAATCCAACCGGTCCCTGCCCCCCATCAAGACAAAAAATAGCACCTCGCAGAAAAATATTAACTTAAATCAATTCCAGAAACAAAAGAATTTTTTACTCAATCATCACGAAATGAACACAAGCAGGAAGAAGAAGAAGAAGAAAAAAAAAACCAAATTCATATAACTACCGTGAAATGCTAAAACCCCACCGAAAAATCACATGTCTAAAGAGATGGGAAGGCAACAAAAATCTTGAATTTGGATTCTTTTACATTATAGAGGAAAACAAAATTTTAACCCAACTTGTGGTTTCTGCGAATTTATAAGGGAAAGAGTGAAGAACTTGACCCACCTTTTCCAATTGGATCCGTACAACCGACGAATGGATGATGATGATGATGATGGTAATAGATGGCCAATGCACTTGAAAATGAATTCAAAATTGAAGCACTAACTCACCACCACCATCATATTTGTAATTGTAATTCACAATCTGATTATTATCTATGAAAGCCAAAACCGTGGACCGTCCATTGGTTGTAGTTTTGTACGTTTTAACCTAATGAATTTATGGGATTTTCCCACTTTAAAGAAACAAGATTTGGGGGGTTTTGTTTCTTCTTCTCTTTTTCTGATTTTGTTATTCAAATGTTGACTTTATTGAAGAAAAGCAGAAGAAAGAAAATGGTGGGGACAAATTTCCCTGTATTGTAGAGGGAAATCCTTCCGTATGAAAACGTTTAATTTGTGGTAATAATTTTTGTTAATGGTAATTTATTTAGTTTTTATGCGATAAGCTAATAATTCGTTTTATTTTATTTCAATAACGCAATTGCGCAAGCTACTTAAATAAATAAAATACTCTACACTTGGTGAAAGTCCAACATGGACAATCAACATCTAATTAGTAACTCAATATTTTTGTGATATTTTATACCACTAAGGCACGTTTGGTGTCAATTACAGATGGGACAATGATCGATAATTACGTGAGTAGGATATTCGAGGCATAATTTTGTTTTGTTCGCTTAATTTGAATAATTAATCCATAATGCAAATTTGGAAGTAAGTAAAAGATGTGGAGCACATGATGAAAATTCGATATATTTGCAAGTTTTCTATACGAAAATTTAGAAATTTGAAGAATGATGTTATTTGCAACTCTATATTTGCACTTACTAGAGAGTATAGATGATAATAATTCCGATGCAAGTCCATAGAAATATAAGAACAATTGAATTGGAATATTATAAAAGGTGCAAATTGAATTCACCCAACCATTTGAGTGTCTTCGAATGGAATGGACATGAAATACATTTTTTAAAGAAAAATATAATAAGAAGGTGATATATCATGATATTTTGTTTGTAGATTTATAGTTATCGAGTTGGATAGTGGTATTATGTACAAGAGCACGCAGTTAGTGTAATACGCTTATCTTATCTGTTATTACTAAAGGACATGATGTAAGAAATATTTTAAATGATAATTTGGAGATGAAAGAAAAAGAAATGGAAGAAAAAGAAACTAAAGTAGTAGCAGTGAGTAATCTTCAAAGTCAAACTAACTTATCGATTATTCATAATACATCTGAAAATTCGAAGCAATCCAAGTTACTGAACTTAATTTCCCACTCCTCAAAACTGCTGGTTTATGTCAACGATTGCAATTGGCTTGTATTTTCAACAAAGTTTTATTGATGGTGACTAAAATTTCGAATTGGTAGCCAGTTTATACCACACAAGATTGTGGTTACTATTTATCCATCAATCAGTATATAATTGATGCATAAGATAAGACAACTGGGGGAGGTATTATGAGTTTGGAAAATAGTTGTCTATCAAAAATTCAAACGAAATATTTAAAAATTTCAGTACGGTGATTCCCAACTAATTCTAATAAAGTAACTTGTATTTAATACTCCCTTTACAAGACTGGTTCATCATGTATATAGTATACTACAACGTGACTGTTATAATCAAATAAACAATTATAAGAGGCTCGAGTTGTGTTTGACTATTTTTTAGTTCATCCTGAACAAATAGGCCAATATGTAAGATATTTATTCCTTGAGACAAAATAGAATTCGTTTTATCAAGGATTGATTACTACATACAAGTAATAAGCTAACTATAGGTATACTTCCAGTAATTGCTATAATCGATATACAAATACGAGAATTACAACCACACCGCCATTTTGTTTATCTAATAAGAAGAATCAGGATAAGGGAAAACGCATATGTTTGACATAATAATACCACTTGTTTAATAAATAATCATAGTAGTAATAATAAATAACTATACAAAAAACAGTACTTGTTGAATAGAAGAAATTCAAATCCATCGATGACCACTTTTTCCAGCACCAGACATCACATTAGAAAAACAAAACTAAAACTTAGGAAATAACAGATGCCAAGATCATGCGACATACCCAACCCAAGTCAAATGATCTACGAAATAAATGCAGAAAAACAAAGGAGTCATCAAGAATGTAATCTCCAACAAGTTACAAGCTGAAACAACGAGTGTAGCATCTAAGAATTATATAACATATGGAGAGTGGTGCACAGAATACCAGAACACACATGGATCCAGAAAATGTAAGACGTTTGCTGATTCATAAGGGCTATATCGAGGACATTCTAGTAGAAACAGACGAAGTAAAATTCGAGAATCGAGAGATTTTCAAAGATCTGACAAGATGTGAAAGCAACAACTACACATCTCACAAGGTGAACTCTGGTTTTTTCCATGGTGCATCCGGATGTAATACATCCCCCCTCTCACAGTGAGAGGGGGGATGTATTACATCCGGATGCACCATGGACATTACCGGTGAACTCTACCTTCATAACTCATATCTGTGTGTGTGTGTGTGTGTGTGTGTAAATTATCACAACTGCCGGTCAATGTGATAGAAAGATGTTTTCTTACTTGTGTTTTAGCACCACCAACAAAAGAAAACTGTGAGCTGAAACCTATGTCGGAATGGGTTTTCAGCTGTCTGTCAATATACAGTATACACTGTTGGAAAAGGCTGAAAGAATATGCTTTTTTCCAGAACCATAATCGAGGTCTTTTCTTCTCAGGAGAAGCGGACAGAAGTCAACTATCTTCCCTGGTAGGTTTTGGCCTTATGATATTACTATCTTAATCCAATGCCTAAAGAATTCAAATCATCTTCACTACCAAGTATTTCAGCTGCCAAAGAAGTATAAAGCAAAAACTGCCGCAAGGCATAAACCTACAATAGTAAAAGAGATCCAGTAAACAGGATCATCATGCTGTGAAACAGCAAGAAGCCAACTACGAATTTTATGTGATAGTTTTCTGACATTCTGGCACAGCAACCATGCCTAAAATTTGTTCACTGAAGTCAGATATCATTCACGGTTCACCCTATAAGGCTAGCAAATATTGGATTCAGCAAGATTGCATCTCTCATAACATAGGTAAACAGAGCATGATGAAACGAAATTCCAGTAACCAAGGAAAATTGCATCTCTCATAACATAGGCAAACACAGCATGATGAAACAAAATTCGAGTAAACAAGGAAGATTGCATCTCTCATAACATAGGCAAACACAGCATGGTGAAACGAAATTCCAGTAAACAAGGAAGATTGCATCTCTCATAACATAGGCAAACACAGCAGATGAAACGAAATTCCAACAAGGCAAAGCAACGACTCAAAATTCAATTCATTTAGGCAAAAGTAAATATAAACAAGTACGATATCTACATTGTAGTACACAAGTAGATTCTTAATTTGTTGGCTACATTCTGAACCAGCAACAATCCCTAAAATTTGTTCATTAAAGCTGACACCATTCACGGTTCATCCAATCCCCTATAGGCTAGCAAACATTAGATTCACAGTGAATATTGATACCGTTGCCGTAAATTTTGATGCCATTCACTTAGTCTTAGACTGCACAAACAAACAGAACACGAACACAACTAAACGAGGCAAAGCAACACAGTTTCCCCAAAATTCAATTCATTTAAGGCAAGAGTAAATATGAAGGAGTACATTATCTACATTGCGGTACACAAGTAAGAGACTTGACACACAAAATTATTACAAGTAATCCAGAGAAGACACCACCACTATCACATCCAAAGCAAAATTTAATCAAGAATTTCAAACTCATCTTCCCTCAAATGAGCAAGGAACTTCACCGGCTTACCGCCGCGGCCGCTGATCTCCTCCGCCACGAACTCCACCTTGTAAGGCAGATTCGCCGAGATCCTCTTCCCCTTATGAATTCCGACGTACTGCTTCAACAACCCGACCCTGCCCGTGAGATCCAATTCGGGCACCTTGGGCACGTGGTACACCTTCAGGGGCACCTTCACCCGGACTTTCGACCCGATTACCGACTCCGCCTTCTTCACCTCCTCATCGTTGATGCTGTCGTGATCGAGAGTGAGGGAATTGCTGATTGCAGCTGAATTGCAGGAACCCGAGGACGAGGGGCAGCCGTCGCCGATCGAAATGGGGAGTGCCGGAGAGAAAGATTGCTTCTTTTGGACCCAGAAGCGGATCCGGTTGAAACCGACATCGGAATTGGAGATCTTGGAGGTGGGGACGTTGAGGATTGAAGAGAAGAAGGCCGTGGAGGCGGCCATTGTTTTTGCTGGTGGAGAGAAATTTGGAATTCTGGGAAGTGAATAAAAGATTTGTTTGAGGGTGTGTGGTGAGATTTTTATACGTTTATTATCTGAGTGGGAAACAAAATGAGGAATTTATCCAATTCATATGGCTGAGGGTTTGGGGGGAGATTTTTGCGTGCGGATTTGGGGTTTGTGTTTGACACGTGACCTCATTGGAGCAGTTAAACTTAGGTTTTATCCAATTCACTAATTTCTAGTATTTCTTGGTGGATTAAATTTAAGTGTGTGGTGGGATCGCTTTGCTGATACACAAGTTCATTCATCACTGCCTATTTCTGAGGAAGTCATCAAAATGTGAAGGTGGTGGTGTCGTGTTCTAAGAAATAAATAATATATTTAATATACTTATTAGTTATTACTAATTAAAGTACTATAAAGGCATAAGTTATGCCAAAGAATAATTGAAAAAACAAATAAATTATACTCCCTCAATCTCACTACAAATGGCACTAGGGGAGAGATTCGGTTCGGTTCCGGGTACCCGGAATCGAAATTTCGGATACCCGGACCGAAAAAATGGCAGGGGATGGAACCGGTTCCAGTACCGCCGGTTCGGTTCCGGGAGTACCGAAAAAATCGATCCACTTAAAAAAAAAAAATCCTATTTTTTCGATTATTTCCTGTTCCAACAACAACAAGCATAAAAAAATACAAAACACGACACCAAACATATATAAATTGACATCAAAATCTCAAATCAAATAATACCAACTCACAACGGCGGTCGGCGGCGTGGTGTGTGGAGTCAGTAGTCACAACTCACAACGGCGGTCGGCGGCATCGGCGGCGGCGTCGCGTGGCAGGCTGGCAGCGGCTGCGTCGCCGTTGCATGCTCGGCGGCAGGTGCGGCGTGCGGTGGCGCCGCGGTGGGTGTGTCGTCGGCGAGTCAGCGAGAGCCTGAGTGAGTGAAGTCATGAAGAGAAGAATGAATTGAAATTGATTTAGGGATTTAGTCATTTAGTAATTAATTTGAAATGTTCGGTTCTTTCGGTATTTTTCGATTTCGGTTCGGTACTCCCGGAACCGAAAATCATGGGGGGAGGGAGAACCGGTACCAGAGCCGGTACCTACTGGATCGGTACTCGGTAGTACTGCGGTTTCGGTTCGGTACTCCCGGAACCGAAGAACCGGACCCAAATTCTCCCCCCTAAATGGCACAACACTTTTTAGATAAAAATTAAGAAACACTCCATAAAGCATATAAAATATATGGGTCCCATATGTCTACCCAATAATTGAGCCTTAAATCAACCCATTTATGGAATGTGCCATTTGAAATGAGATAATCCAATAAAAATTGTGTCATTTGAAAAGAGACGGAGGAAGCATATCCTAATATTTACACTTTTCACGATTGTCATATAATCCAAAATTATATGCTACAGTTATGTTATCAATTCTGCCATACATTTCAATTTTAAGATAAAAAAGAAAACACAAAATTCACCTTACTATTTTGTCCTCTTTTCACATAAATATCTCAACCTATAATTAAAGTACATTTTTAAAGTAGCCGAACTGGGATAGGTTCAGGTAGGAAAGGTAAATTTTGTAGGAAATAAAAATGAATCTGGGTCTTTGATGGGTTAGATCAATGGTGGAGATCTACACTCAGTTGTGTTAAGTGTTTGTGTTGCGTGTGCTACGCAAAGATTGTGCTAGGTGTTTGTGTTGTTTGTGTTAGAAAATTGTGCTACGAAATAATGAAATATGTGCTAAACTCATATATTTAAAATTTGTGTTAAATAGTAATACTGATACTGCTACACACATATGAAAGATGTGCTAAATGAAAATTTCGCATCATAACCCACCCCAGTCGAAGCTATACTATATATATA
>JAYJMF010000002.1:5411497-5430418 GCA_036873715.1 Salvia sclarea | reverse complement strand
ATATGTACAATTCCCAATACATGATGCCATAACTTTTCTTCCCAATTTCTTACCCAAAAATACACAACAATAAGTAATAGAGCCACAACAATTATTCTGTATGAGAGGAAATGCAAGTTTAGAGAAACCATTTCTGTGGATTCCCGACCTTTAGTCTTGCCTGGTATGATGTTAAAAACATGAGACATAAATATGTAAACCATTGACTAGAGGTCATCCGAAAGCATAACAGAGATATGAAATGAGTTGAGCATGACTAGTGTGTGACTTTTAAAGGATGATTCTGGATATTGGAAAACAACTAATGGTCGCTATGGATGTTATACAGATTAGGCTAGCAACATTTCTATCTATACTATTATGTTACTCCATTTTCTGTGCTTTATTTGAATTGCGAATCTAATAATTATTATGATTGATATTGCTTCCTATTATGAACATGCATATTTTTTCCCCTTTTTTCTTTTTAAATTTAGGCCTCTATTCCATATGGAAGTCAAACAGAGTTCTCTATAATTGATTCTCTGGGTGCTGAGCGCATCTTGAGAGTCGACAGTAGCTTGGCAGATACAAGTGGGTAAGTTTTTGGGGGATGTTTATTTCTTACTATGCGAAAATGTACTTGGCAAGCTGAGAGCTTACTGAAACTATTGATGTTATAATCATGTGTGCTCAATAAAAGCGTGGAAAAGAGTCTACGAAAAGCTTTTTAGAAATGTTTAACTGCATATTAGGTCCAAATTTGGTTTACAAAATCACTTTCAGTCTGTAGCAAATTCATACACAATCGTTCGATTTGCTGCAACTGGGATCCGCTGCAATTTGTTCGGTCACCCGAATTTCTATGTGTTGAGAGAATTGGTGCTCAGTGTCTTACAGTTTACAATATACGTGGATTACATAAATAACTCGGCGCATTTTTGGTGGTTGAATTAATTTGGGATTATTCCAATTGCAAGAAATTGGAAGGTTGGGTATGAATTTGCTACACATTGAATGTGATGTTGTGATTCAAACTTGGGCAAGGTTGTGATTTAATATGCAATCAACCCCTAGTAATAAAAACTTAAAGCTCGAGTGACATAAATTATTGGATGTCCCTTCCTTTTAATTTGTAAGAATTATTGTATAACTATTGTTATCATAATATAGAAGAGTATTTAGATACAAAAGGCTTTGTATCCTGTATCAAATGAAAAATATATAAGTACACACATATACTATTAAAAAATTACTAATTACCCTTAAAGAGATAGTATTATAAAATAAGGATATTATCAGATTATTAATATTCTTAGGAGTACACCTTTTATGATACTAATAGACTAGAGATAAGCTTAGTGGTGGATATTGTCTTCCAATTCATTGATCCTTTTTTTTTTCTTTCTATAATTTTCAGTTCAAGAGACACTATTGTTCTCACCTTCAGGTTATTCGTCTTAAAGGTATATTTCTTGATCCTTTTTAATTCTGCCATAAATCACACAAGAGAGTTTGTCAGATTTTGTATATGTCCTGCATGTAAACAAAATTGTAAGCCTTAGGAAATCAACAGGAATTGGTTGAATAGCAAGCAATTCTTGGACTTCTTATCACCAAATTGTATGCTCACCTGTCAATTATTTTATCATATCATAGTGTTACAGTATCCAGCTTTTTGTTAAATCGCACTTCATATTTACAAGATATCTGCCCTACGATGTTTTTCTTGAGTAGTGGTCAATATAAACTCCTTAGCTATGAACTGATTTTCTTCTGTTCTTTTCCATGAGCTAGGTTTTGTTTGACTTCACTTCATTTAGGCCTGTTTGCTAGGATCATCAAAGGATAGAATAGCTTATATGGAAGGTAGATATGATGGTTGTAACTTTTTTGCAACCATTATCAAAACTAGGCCTAAATGAAGAAATCTTCCGGTTCTGATGCAACATCGTGCTATAAAATCTTTACGAGCTTTTGCTTTTATATATATATATATGTATGTATGTATGAACGAGGATGCTGAACTTGAGAATATGTTTTGTTTTTGTTGTGGTGGACTCTTTTTTACGATTTTTCCAACAAATAATGCAGGCTGGTGAGTACAAGAAGAAGAAGAAGAAGAGAGGTCTATTCTTTAACAAGTAAACATTTGTATAAATCCTATTCTGTTGTGCATCTGTCAATTGCTTTTTATATTTTTTTTGGCTGATCCAAAGGATATATGGGACATGATTCGTTGCAATTTAAATTTTTTGACGATGGTTGACTTGTATAGTATGTCTTCATCCCCTATGAATATGCCCTTTAAGTAGTGTTGATGACTTTTTTCTTTTTCAATGGAATCGTCTCGGCTTACAATAACTTTAACAAATACTATCATAATATTTATATGTTCCTCAAATTGTATATGAAGTGCACCCATCTACCAATGAAACGAATTTTCATACTTGATAGCCACTCACTCCCAATATTAGGCTCGAGGCAAATAGGCAATGATGGGTTGTGTGATTAGTGAGTTACCCAAAATATTAGTGAGAAACTGTGTTTCACATTAAATGACATTCACATTACGGTGTTCCATTATTCGATGCAAGTATCATATAATAAAGATGTTAAATGACATTCATAGAATTAATTTGATAGCTTTGTATTATATTTTTATTATTTTTAGTCATTGGCCTTTTATATAATCACTCTACTATTAAGCTACTATAATACATGCACATAACAATGTGATTAAAGTAGATATTAATACACTGATATATATTATTATACACACATTATAGTGTTAAAGGTAGCACAAACCACTTATGGTTTAATATTTTTTTTATATCAAGTTACTTTTAGTGGGACAACTCAAAAAGGAAAACAAGTCACATTTTTGGAACAAAAGGCTATATGTTAAAAATAATAGTTTTTTATTTAAGAATAATGTATTAATGTTAATTTGTATAGCGATCAAATGTAATTGTTTGGTTGACTTCCTAGTCATGTGGCTTGCTAGTTGCTACATCAATAGTGAGCAAGTAACTTGGGTTCATGGTGGATCGAGGGGCAATTCTGCTACACATATAGCAGTATGATTAAGAAAGGTAGTGATAGCGAAGATTTTCTTTAAAATCCTTGCCTGGAAATTTAGTTGTACATAAAAAATAGAGACAATCTTCAAGCAAAATTACTTCTAAATGTCAATGTATAATAAGATTCAAATGCACTCCAAACCACAATCTTGGAGTGCAGGTGGGGAATCTCCTTGGGTGGCTAAGAATGGATCAATCCGGACCCAAAGAAAGGCGAATATCGACGCTACTAGCACGGACCACACCACCACCACGGTGGGCATTCCACGGTCACGGGCACGGGCACGCCCCTCCCTCTTTACGAAAGGATAGAGATGCGCTATCACCCACACCCCAAACAACAGCCGCCCCAACACAGGCCCAAACGACTCATAACTCTTGCTAAAAGCATTCGACATCCCACCAACAACTCCAACCACATTCACTACTAAAATCGTAGTCGGAGGAATCAACATCACCATATCCCGGCTACCACCCACCGTGTCTACTCCCGCCGCGGCTTTGAGGAGCCCCTGAAACACGGCAAAGAGGTGCGAGGAGACGCCTCCGATCATCCAAAACTGCTGGTTCCTCCACCACTCCCCCAGCCCGACCCCACTCCACCTCGTCTCCAGCATGCACGTCGCGAACACGCACACGAAGAGCGACGCAAACAGCATGCTCCCCACGGTGTCCACCTCCGGAGTTATGAACTTCTCCGTCAGCAGGCACACCGCAGGGAGAGTGCAGTAAGCCACCAATGGGATTGATGTGAATGGCCTTAATGTTGAGCCGATATAAAACACGCGCTGGAGCCACTTGAGACCATTTCCATATCCATGCCATAGGGGGCAGTGCCTACTTAGAAAGATCTCGACCGAGCCAAATGCATGACACAGTGCTTCGTGCAGGCGATTAGGCCGCGTTGTACCTCTGAATGCTGGCCTCGGAGGAACACAGTACACAGATCGCCATCCGCGGCAGTGCATTCTGTATCCTGTCAACATGTCTTCTGCTGTGGTGGAACCATACATCCATCCAACCTAGCTTGATCATCAAATTAATTTCAACAAATGAAAGCATGAGAAATTGAAGCAATTAAATGCTATTGCTAGCTACTACCTCTTTCCCCCAATCTGTCTTCTCCTCATATCCACATCCAATCACATGAATGGCTTCACTCAATAAAGATGTGGAGCCTCCTTCAATTTCTACATTTCCTCCTTCAACAAGCGCTGATGCAATGAATAGTGGAGACTGCCCGAATATTTTCTCCAGTAATTTATGCGATTTCTCATTTTCAAGCACTGCACATTAAGCAAAATCAACTAAAACATATATACATATATAATGTGGATGATAAAATTAATTTATGAATCATCTAACATTGAGTAGTTTCTTCTTCAACTGGAGCCCTCTTCTGATTCTGAATTTGAAGCTTCTTCTTCTTTCTTGAAGAAAGACAATGCCAGTGATGAGGCCAGCAGTTGCATATCTGATCATCAGGCCTCTTGGAGCCATAAAATGCGAACCTCCTAAACACGCATCCACTCCCCATATACGTTGGCCCTTGTATCCCATCCAGCCCTTTCATGTTGATCTATTCATACATATTCAGCCAAGTCATATTTCTAGCTAGCTCTCAGTTGAAATGATCATGAAATGATTGGGATGAGCAGCGAAATTACGTTGAAAAACACATTGTCTCTATTGGAATAATCTCCATCAACCATCTGCAGAGGAAATTGCACATAGCACACATTTTTACCAGTCATCATGAAACACATTGCTTCTCTGAGAGCTTTGCTGTTGTTCACGTAATGATCACAGTCCAGATTCAAGATATACGGGGCATTCCTCAGAACACCCGAGACACGAACCTGCATATGCGTGAGAACTTTTATTCCTATCTAGCTACATCAATGTATGATGAAATTAATCCATCTCTACACAATATATGTTACTACTACTCACCAGTGCATTCATTGCACCTGCCTTTTTGTGGTGATGAAAGGCAGGCCTTTTCTCCCTACACACATATACTAGACATGGTAAGTCCTTTCCCTTAATGCCATCTCCACCAGTTTCTCCTAGGAATACCTGATCACCCCACTAATTAAGTTAATAAATTAATTAACTTATAAAAGTAGATTAATTGAATAAGGCAAAGGAACCTGTATCATTCCAGGATGATCTTGGACATCATTTCCAGGCCATGATGTCCCATCTTGCATTTTCCATCCTTCATCAGGAACCTTTTGTGATTTAGCAACAAGAACATTTATCCCAACTTTGAATTCCTCATACTCCCTCTACATATATACATCCATCCATCAAAAACATTAATTTAATTACTATTGTTATGACCATGATCATGAAGTTATTAAGATAAAGAAAATGGTTAATTAATGACCTTGATAGCGCGTCTTTCCTTTATAAACTGAGGGAAGACCTTGTCCTTTAAATAGTCCATCTTCTCCGAGAAATACCACTCAGGAGCCCTTGGCTCGATGTCGAATTTCTTGCAGAAAGGGACCCATTTGCGAGCAAAGTCGCAGGTGGCTGACAAGACTTGGAATGTGAGCATGGAAGCTCCATCATCACAAATATAGCATGACACCTTTTCAACTGGATAGTCCACAGCTAGTATTGATAATATTGTATTAGCTGTCACTAATGCTGATATTGGGCCTTCTTCCACCTTACTCACAAATATATCAACTGGTGGGAGTTCCCAAGATTCACCTTCGTTCCAATTCTCATATCTGCAGGAACAGGATATAATATACTGAATTCATTAACAACTTATAAGGTACAACATTTTAGTGAGAGAGAGGAATAGGATTATATTAGTGGCTGCAAACCTTGATGACAACCTATCTAGGTAGGTTTCCCGGTTGACCGGGAGCCATTTGGGGAACTGATCAAGAATCCATGAAACTGCAAACCATATTTCGCAGATAACCGATACAAGCCACAGTGCATAGGCATCATTCACGGGGTGCAGGATCCGGTAATGGAAGAAGAAAACAAGAACTATACAACGGATGATGATAACCATCCTGTAAGGGTTAAGTTGGCTTGTTGAAATTGCCAATTTTCTTGATAATGGAAGCCGGCCTTCATCCATCCTGCAATGGTTGAATAAAGAAATAGATATGAAATCAAGTGATAATAAGAAATTAATGAATCAAGTTCTTACAAGGGTGAATCTGCAGGCCCTTTCTCACTGCTGCCATCATTATCATCCACATCAACATCATCAATATCTTTACTACCTCTTTCACCCTTGCTTCTATGTAAGTGTCGTTGCCTCGATTTCCACCTCTCCAGCCGCTTCTTCCAGGCTGCTCTACCATGGCCATGAACTGGCAAATCCTGGGAAGGATCATTTTCAAGGTCGTCTAGGTCATCATCATCATCCTCTTCGTCATCGTCATCACCGGCAACTCTAGCAGAGCCCTTGAGGCGTTTGAACCTGGTTTTGCATTGAGGGCAGACCTGAGCGCCTTCCCTGCGCTCGTACTCATAGCAAACCCTGCATATAGGGAATGCACAGTCGTTGCAGCCCACAAACGCCTCTCCCTCCTCTGTCACTCCAACCTCATCTCCACATAAGCTGCACACTTGCCCATTTGACTGCCCATCATCAGATATTCCCTTTGGCTTCTCCTGCAGGAGAAACCACTTAGATAACTATCTAAACTACATATTATTATTAAAAAGAATATGATGATAAATCTATGATGAGTTACGTACCCATAATTCTCCATGGTTATAGATGAGTACAACTTCGTCCCTATTGTGAGAACCCACGGTGAGACCCCTAGCTGCAGCCTCCATATGTCGACCTCAATTGCTTCCCTCCATCTCCATCTCCATTTGTAATCTCTGATGCCGCCAAAGCAACTGCTCAGGAACATCCGCCCAAACCACTTAAAATATAACTTGTTGTTCTTGTTCAACACCCAAATGCATCAATCTCCATCTTTTCATTTAGATTATTATTTACTAGGGTCTTATTATATATACATTTTGCAGGCCATGCTCTCATAAGGTACACAATGACGTAGCCAACTACTTCAATACAATTTTTAAATTTGTATAAAACAACACAAAAATGTCAAACACACTTATTCAATCTGAATATAAATATGAGGAAGCTCAACTCTACAAAACGAGATTGATCCCAAGATGTAGGTGTTGGAGGTTCAATTTATTTGAGCATGATTCTAGTTAATACTATCGTAAATAGCATATTAATTAATTCTCGATATATTTTATCTACCAAATGCAACTATTAATTCAACTTGAAACAGAACAAGTGCGGAAAGCACATGCATGCAACTTCCTGTCAGAAAAATAACCTCAACATGTAATACGACAAAATTCATCTATTTCTCAAGTTTATGTTCCCTGTTTGATAATAAAACCAAGCTTTACATAGAGCAAAGTTATGATATTCTAAACTTTTGAATTAATTCCTACAATGGTGTACCTAAAAAACAACTTCTACATTGCCAATTTATTAAATAAAAAATAGAAAAATAATTTATAAATAAGAGCAAGTGGGCCAAATTTATGATAAGTTGGATTATCCAACTTTTTCCTTCCAAAAAAGCTACCATTGGGGACTATCCAAATGAGACTAGATCACTACAACAAAAGCAGCATCACTCGAGCTCAGCTATATCAGAACAGTTCCCTACATCAATATATGTGGATCTTCAGGTACAAGGTACTGAACATCTTCAATAGTCTATCTCGATACGTGCTGTATTACTGCGTATTTCTTTCTACATGCAGAGCTAGAAATATCTCGAGGAAGCAATGTCAAATATATGAATACAAGGGTACTAATTAAAAAGAAAAATCTAAAAAAACAAAAGTAACAAGGTTAATAAACAACTTTTTGTTTGTTCGGGAGAGCTTGAGCATGCCCTAGCTCCTCCCCAGCTCCGCCACTGAGATTCCCATCACCATGCTCCACACCCTCCTCAG
The DNA here is from genome assembly GCA_036873715.1 of Salvia sclarea. NCBI lineage: Eukaryota > Viridiplantae > Streptophyta > Magnoliopsida > Lamiales > Lamiaceae > Salvia > Salvia sclarea. Next base: position 5,422,376 of record JAYJMF010000002.1, on the reverse strand, counting down.
AGTAGTTTGGTTCAGGTCGAGGAAACAATAGCTTCAGCCGGAAAGCATCTACACCGTTCAAGTAGTATCTGAAAAGCCTCTTGGCTCTAATAAACCCCAGACGACCATACAGTGCTAGTGCTCCTTTATTGGTCACTTCTGCTTCCAGTGTTACCTTCCAAATAAAGCAGAAAGCAATTTTACAAAAAATAAACCTCATACAATGTGCCAGATATATTGCATTTTTGGATCCTGATTTCGTAAGTTACAGCAATCACAAGAGTCTTAAGGAGATGGTTGTTGTGCTTCTAACCTTGAGCAAAACAGAGGCAGTACCAATAGACAGGGTAACAAACTAACATACCTCTTCACAACCGGATTCCATCATCACTTTAATTGATCTACTAACAAGTTCAGTTGCTGCAAAGGAAAGCAAACAAATAAATCTCAATTTTGATGGCAAGAAAGTAGCAATCATCTTAATTCTTAGCACAGGGCAAACTTTCTTAAATAAGCATGGTTTCTGCACAGATGTTTAATCAAATTCTAAGGTAAGATAAAAGAAGGCAGCATGGTAGAGATAGAATTTCACCAACTAGGTTACATACTCCAAAAAGATACACTGGAGTTAGCAATGTGGGGAATTACCAATGCCTCGGCCTCTGTAAGCGTTGAGTACCACGAGCATGGCGATGTATCCTCTGAATGTATGGCGATGATCTCCCATCTTGCATACCACAGTGCCCACACATTTTCCTTTATGGAAAGCCTGCCATTGGTTCAATGCCATTTGACCAATCAATTGAAAATCCTAATTCCCAAGGACAGAGAAGGGGAACTCACGAGGAAACAGAGATTGGGCCAGAGATAGACGAAGTATCTGTAGGTGAAGATGGAATAGGGCTCGCTCAGCTCCTGATCCACCAGATTCATAATCAGCGGCAGGTGATGCTCGCCGCTGTAGCTCATGTACTCTATCTCCGACGTATCAAAGTCGGCCTCCATAAAAGCACCACTCTTGTCAATCGTCTACATGCAAAAAGGGCGGGCTGAGTTGAAATAAAAAAGAAAGAGATTGCACTGTGGTTGCACATGAGATAAATTAAATATGCCTATTTCATGCAGACCAATCAAATTTAAGGAGTTTAATGTTATATGACAGTAGCAGAAAGCATACTGAAACAGACAAGTATCCAAATCACAAAGAAACGCATGCTACCAACCGAGAAGAGTAACACAAGAAGCCATAAAACGAAAAAGAGACACATTTACGTTAGGCCCGACCCGGTTAATATATAAATAATGAGACTGGCAACAATAATAGGGGGCGGCAAACAACAAACGGCTCCGCCTTCGACTTCAATAATTAATATATAGATAATGAGACCGGCAACAATTATGCTTTTACGTCTCGCTCCGGTTCGCCTTCGGCTCCCCTCGCTCGACTCATAGCTTAGAATAGGAGCGGCAAACAACAAAAAAAGCACGGAAGAGAACAAAACGAATCGGCAAAAGTAAAAATCCTTCACAGCAATTTTGAAGAGCCATAAACAATTATTCGCAGAAGACTTCCACAAGTGTATAGCCAGCTCAAGGCCTTTATCAAATTCTTTTAGATAGCAAATATGCTACACTGTGATCAAAATTTATCGCACATTTTCGGCATATTTATAACATTAGAAAGATTACGGCACAATCAGTCTACTTATCTCATGAGAACTTAAAACCCAGGCGTACCAATCTATTACACAAAGCAAATTATTAATGCTAAACAGATATCTACGCCATTTAGTTGGTCGTAACAAGAACACAGATAACACATACACATTCATCCTTCCATTTTGATCTCCAAGATAAAAGAAGAGGGCAAGGTATAGATTACAATCAATTCGAATCTCATGACACCTTTAGAGAAATCTGAAGCAAGAATCTCACCAAGACGAGCGAGAGAGACGAATCTAGGGTTAAAGATGAAAGCGGAGGAAAGCGTCGTTATGGAGCCAATGGCAGAGAGATATTTCCGCGGGTATGGGTTTTTATAGGAGAGTTTTGAAATTTAGGGGAAACTGAAATCAAAATCAAAATATATTTGGAAAATGAGGAATTTTGTATTAGTTGGAGAATCTAAAATCAAAATGACATCTTCACCTCCTCAAGTCAAGGTCAAACTGAGGTCTGAGATAATGAATACTGATAGGAATGGTATTAAAGAGAGAGAGAGAAGAGAAGTAGAAAAGTAGGCATGTTAGAATTGCGTAATGGTGGTTGATGGTAAGATTAGGGCGGCGAGAACTTACGTGGTGAGGCGTTGCGGTGGCGGTGGCGGTGGCGGCAGCGGAGATCGCTGTAACTCCGGGTATGCTGCAGAAAGGGGAAAAGAGAAAACCTTTTAAAAAAGAGATAATTTTGAATTGTAGTAATACTATAAATTAAAAAAGAGAAATTAATAAATTAAAAAACCTCAAGTCTAAACAACACAGCCCGTTCCCTCTGGAACTGGAGCAGAACACCGCCACCCCGCACGTCAGCCGGCTAGACCTCACCACCGTCGACGACTCGCCGCTCTCCCACCCAACCACCGCCGCCCGCCCGCACGTCACGCCTCCACAGTCTACTTCTCCTCCAAGGTAAGTTTTATACTTTTATATTATACTATGAATTGATATATGAAATGGAATTTGGAGATACAATTGTGACATTATGTATTTGTTTTAGGAATTAGAAAATATAGGAAGGAACGAATGACTAATTATAAAATCTTCATTAGCACACGCAAGAAATGAAAATTAAAATATACGGAGTAATATTTTGATACAGGTTTTGGCGGGAGTTGAAGGATTAGCAGTTAAAGAGGTGGCTGTAATTTCTTTTTTGCGTGAATTAGTCAATTGTTGAATACTCTGTATATTGCAACAATTAGAATTTATTCCATTTAAGAAATTTACATCGATGCTTTATCTAATTCCCTCCACTGCAGAGATCAAAAGTATTAAAGTGGAAGTTTGAAGTTACACTCATCAACTGCCTAGGGATGACTATCGAATGCCTTGTACTTGGTAACTAATTATATTGATTACGAAAACACTTTCAAAACTTGCCTAGAGATGAAAGTAATCTATGTTTGTGCATCTAATTGGGCAGGCGCAGGGCAAGAGGTGGGGAAGAGCTGTGTAGTTGTAACAATAAATGGCAAGAGAATAATGTTTGATTGTGGGATGCACATGGGCCACACAGATCATCAGCGATACCCCGACTTTTCTCTGATTTCAGATTCTGGTGATTTTACCAGTGCACTCTCTTGTGTGATCATCACACACTTCCACTTGGACCACATTGGAGCCCTTCCATATTTTACTCAAGTTTGTGGCTACAGTGGCCCCATTTATATGACGGTATCATTCTCAGTCCTCATGTTCTGTTTATTTATTCTATAGCAGTCCCTTTTTCCTCAGTTTTATGTTTGGTTTTTTAAAATTTAGTACTTCTTCTGGACATATTTTTGCTACTACAGTATCCAACAAAGGCCTTAGCTCCACTGATGCTCGAGGATTATCGAAAAGTGATGGTTGATAGAAGAGGAGAGGAAGAGCAGTTTAGTTCTGAGCATATTGTTGAATGCATGAAGAAAGGTACACCTTTTGTTATCCACTCTGTCTGTATAGTTATTTACTTACACTAGTTCAAAGTTTATGCAACCTAGCTCTAGTTTAGCATCTAATTGAGTAAAAAGAATCAATGGACACACAGAGGAACAAATATGTAGACTGAAAGCAGGATTTCTCCTGCCCATGTGTCAGAATGCCGATTCCGAGTCCTAGACAAGTATCCTCTTTGAACCTGCCGGCTGTTCTCTTTGTGTTTTACTTGTATCACTATCAAATAAGTATTTGTATGATGGTTTTACTTGACGAATCAATGGACGTACTTTAGAAATGACATTCTCTGGACATATTTATCAGAAGTGGAGCAGATATGTTTGAAACTTAAGAACATGCAAATACACCTACATCATTAAAATTCCTAAGTGCATCTTAAGCTTTCTTTTCTTTAGAGGCCTTCTTGTTCAGGATGATTCTCAATTTGGTTTTCAATGTCACAGAATCTTCTGTCCTCTTTCTACTCTTCATACTGCTAGGAAGTATTTTCTTTTTTGCTTGGTGCATCCTTAAATGATATCTTATTCCTCAGTCATTCCCATCAACTACTTTCTAGAGGCATTTCTGGCATTCCCATCAACTGTTTTCTAGAGGCATTTCTGCTGGAGCTTAGGGAAATGAAACACTAAATGGTTGCTTTTTCATTATTGTATTGGTCTACTGGCATGTGCTTTTGATTGTATGAGCATTTATATCTTTTATTGTTTAGTCATCTTATTGCTCTCATTTACTTGTGCTATGGTCTATGAAAATAGTCACTGCAGTGGATCTAAAACAGACTATTTGTGTTGATAAAGACCTCCAGATTCGAGCTTACTATGCAGGGCATGTAAGGACTTTAATCCATTGTTCCACACATGTTACTGATAGCTCTTACACATACACACACATCACAAACTCATGCTACTTCTATAAATGACCTGTAAGGAATCTGCATTTTTCCTTGAGAAATATATTGATGATATTTCCGCTCACTTGATACTAAGAATTCAAATTTGAACCAATCCATACTTTAATTCATTTTGTAAAATAAATTCTGCAAGTAATGGGAAATGTGTCGTTCATGAAGTATCACATTTGTGTCAAAAAGCTTCATACATGTGGGTTTCACTATGATATATGTTTTGGTTGAACAATTGAAAGAAATTTGATAGTAGTAGACTAGTAGTAGTAACTTGTTCATGTAACAGAATCTGTAAAAGGTGCAACTCAGTGTATGGATATGTATTAAATTACTGGAAACCTCTAGTCCTTCATATTAATTCTAATATAAAGTTCTATTTCAGGGTAATCGACCTTTCCATAATATTTACCAAAATTGCATTCTAGAACTTTTGGTCTGCTTATTAGGTGCTTCTTTTATAAAATTTATATCGTTCTTTTGAATATTGTCCAATTTGAGCTCAAAATAAAATGCATGTTTCTCAGGTTCTTGGGGCTGCAATGTTTTATGCCAAAGTGGGTGATGCTGCTTTAGTGTATACAGGTGACTATAACATGGTGCCTGATAGACATCTCGGAGCAGCTCAAATTGACCAACTGCAGCTAGACCTTGTTATAACCGAGTAAGGGAAACTCTATACCTCAGTGAATTTACACTAACTAGAAATACTAACTTGAATAGCGTTGCATATGATATTTGCATGTTGTAGTAAATTTTGTAACTTGAACATGTGAGCTGTATCAGAAGATGAATTCATAATTAGATGAACTTCAAAGTGGCTACTTGTAATTAAATGGGGATGACACATTAGAAGTTACAGATTTATATCATTTTCTGCTTATTGCCATGCACTCCAGCTGCATGCTTCACTCAATATTGCCACAGTTCAGTGATCTATTTGTTTGAGCTCTTCTTAAGATGTCCTCTTTTTTTTCTTTTCTTTTGACAGGTCAACTTATGCAACAACATACCGTGATTCTAGATATGTTCGAGAGAGGGAATTTCTAAAAGCAGTATGAATCTTCTGTCAGTTGACTTTTGTTAACCTGATATTCTTTGCTCTTTTGTTGTTATGTACCTTTATATGTTTAATCTTATGTATTCTTTCCTTTATCATCACCCAAAACAGATTGCAATTTACTAGTTTTAGTATTCTGTGTTTTCTCTTTCTTATACTGGAACTGAAGCAATTATTATACTCCTAGGTAGCGTTTAGGATGTATTGATAAAAAATTTCCAAGCTAATCTATTGTTTATTTGATGGAAAAATGATAGATTACTTAATTTGGAACTACTTTGAGAATCTTATCCTTCAAATACTCAATCCTTTATTTTATCAATCTAGCTTATCACTTAAAGTAAAAGCTACCCTAGTATTAAATAATAACACTCAATAATTTCCATGCTTCAATTTGTCAATGACACTGTATGAATGGAATCTTTTAATTTGGAATACTTGCTCTCTTCTTATGTCTGCTATGCAATATCCATAAAGTCATAATTCTCCTCAGCCTCAATAATAAATATTTAGTGACTAGATACACCTGTGAATTGTTTGATGCAGGGTGGATGTTTACCAAGGTGTTCTAAATGTCGTGTGCTTTCCTCCTGAATTGTGCTTCTAATATGATGTTTATGTATTTTAGTGTGTATTTAGATGTGCTTAAATTCACATGTAAGATTTTGCTTGTAGGTTCACAAATGTGTTGCTGGTGGAGGAAAGGTTCTAATTCCTACGTTTGCTCTTGGGAGGGCCCAGGTCTTTATTATTCACAGTGCATAAAATGGGATTTAGTAATGCAACTAATTTGTCATGCATTCCTGATAAAATTATTCTTCAGGAACTGTGTATGTTATTAGATGATTACTGGGAGAGGACAAATCTTAAGGTGCCAATATACTTTTCTTCAGGTATACCCTCTTTGCCATCATCTTTTCATAAAATTGGCAATGGGCTTCACAGTGGCATGTTTGGAATAATGTTCTTGCACGGGCCGAGAATAAGTAGAGTTTCTATGTGAAACAGAACAAAATTCACTGTGTTGCAGGACTCTTCCTGTGGTGTTATTTCAATTCAGTTTAGCTCCTCTGTTTGTTAATTTTGCCTTCACTCTATCAAATACTGGGCACATGTCCATGAAGCTTAGTTTCTGCAAGATACAACATGATTGAGAAAGAAGAAATTGATGTTATTTTAGTATTAGTTTGTGTTTGCTAGGAAATAGTTGACAGTCGGAAGAGTTCCTGTTTTGTCATCTATGCTCTTAAGTTGGTTGATTGTTGACTACATAAATTCTCAGGTTTGACCATACAAGCAAATCTGTATTATAAAGTTCTCATCAATTGGACCAGCCAAAAGGTCAAGGATAGTCATGCTAGACACAATGCATTTGACTTCAAAAACGGTAAGGCCAGTCTAACTCTGGAATTTTTAAGAATAGGCATGCTTTTTTTTTTTTCCAATAATGAACTTAAGTAACAGGCTGCCTTTTTCTTCTGCTGAATGTAGTTTGATTATTTCTTGTCCTTCTAAAGGACTTCTGTGCAGTGATTGAGTGTGGATGATAAATGCCCAAGTGCTTTGTTTTCAGTTTTTCTATTAATTATCGAACAAATAGTTATATACAAACATTCATGTGTTTTGATCAATTTGATAATCTGCCCTCTGCACATGCAGCCTAGCATTCTTATTTGCTCTTATTCTTCTTTGAGCATCTAAGCCTTGCTTATTTCTTTTGTTAGCTGGAGCATTTAAGAGACAACATCTAATGGCTATAAAAATTCTTCAATGGGGATGTGACAGCTTTATACAAGAACTGTATGAGTAATGAGATGGTGGCAAGATTGATTTAGTAAGTCTGTTGAAGTTGTAGCTGATATATGTTAGGAGAACAGAAAAGATTAAATTGAATTTGAACTAATGATAACTGAATCAACTGTCTCAAGGAAGAACCAAGAACTATCAGAACAGCCTAAGCTCGTCTTTGCCGTGCACCAAATTCGAGAAATACAAATCAGAACATCCCAAGCGCATCTCTAATTTGGATGGTTATCAACAATTTTTCTAGAGCATGGCTGCTAATGGAACTTGCTTGACCTGTGAAAATAATATATAAAAAGGCCGTATTGAATTTATACTAAATTGTGAAATCTTGCAGTCGTCAGTTTTGATCGTTCCTTGATAAATGCTCCGGGTCCTTGTGTTCTTTTTGCTACACCTGGAATGATTAGTGGCGGCTTCTCTCTTGAAGTTTTCAAGCAGTGGGCTCCATATGAAGAGAATCTTGTCACGCTGCCAGGGTATTGTTGTTGTCTTGTCCAACTTAAGTGATGTTTTTCACAACCATCATTTTGCACTTCTACTTCCTTTTTCTCAATTCTATCAGTGTTTCCTTCAGATATTGTGTGGCTGGAACTGTAGGAAGCAAGTTGATGTCAGCCAAGATACCAACACAAATTAAGCTTGATGAGGATGTCAGAATTGACGTGCGATGCCAGGTTTGTACTTCTCTTATGATATAGTATTTCTTTTTTCTTCTCTGATAAACTTTTGCACCTTTTTTGTATTTTACTCAGGCTCCTAGGGTGTGTTTGTTTTGGATTTAGGTAGGGTTCTACGTTCTGGTAGCTAGAGTATGCATGGTAATCCTAGTATTAGTGAATAATTCTGTGTGTTTGTACTTGGATTTGGTGGTGGATTTCGCTGTACACATATGATCTTGTTCTATAAAGTGGCTAGAGTTTAATATTTATTATATGAGATCATTGTCATTCGAATCACAAATTTTGACCTAATTTGCAATTCTGACTTGACTGTTAATTGCATAAAATTGAAAGGTTTCTTACTTGTTCGCAACACTTTAAAACTTAGGTTGAAACTGCAAATTGGGACAAAGTTTGTTGTTTAAGTGGCAATTATCCCAAATTATATTGGTAAATTAATTGGAAGTTGTGCAATGATGAATATTTGATTGTAATATATATAAATTTGAAGACCTTCGAAGTAGAAGGCAGAACGTCGAGCTTATATGTGTTTATCCATGCATAAAATCCCCTTTTTGTCTGTTTAAGTGCATATTTTAGTTGGGTCTTATTCATATTTGGCTTTCCCCAACCCGCTTCACAGATTCATCAATTATCTTTTAGTCCTCATACCGATGCCAAGGGAATCATGGACCTTATTAAGTTTCTATCGCCTAAGCATGTGATCCTTGTACATGGAGAAAAGCCTAAGATGGGTGCACTTAAAGAAAAAATCCAGTCAGAATTGGGAATTGAATGTTGTTATCCAGCAAATAATGAAACTGTGCTCGTTCCTTCAACTCATCACATAGAAGCTGGTGTGTCTGATGCATTTCTGCAGAGTTGCCTTGCCCCCAATTTCAAATTTTTGAAAACCAACGTTGGCTCGGACGAGGGAACAATACCTCCTCGATTGCAGGTTTACGATGACCGAGTGTCTCAAGGGATGTTAACCCTGCGGAATCCTAGAGTTGTATGTCAGAATGAACTGAGGGATGTGTTGGGGGTCGAAGAGCACCAAGTGAAGTTTGCTCATTGTTGTTCAGTAGCATATGATTCAGAGATCAGCAATGCATCTGATTGGTCGCCTTCGATATCTCAAAGAAACTCATTGCTACAGCTACTATTTGGAATGGTTTCCCAAGATTATCCTGATTGCATTGTAGATGATTGCCAGAAGCGCGTTCAAGTTGGGTCGTTTGTTGCCTCCTTGTGCACAAGGGAAGAATGTCCGAGCAGCAATGAGGATGCGCTACATTTCCGGTGCACGTGGGCAGCGGCAGACGAGGAGCTCGCTTGGAATGTTATTTCACTAGTAAAGAATGTGAAGTTGAGCAGGGACACTCCACTTTGATAGTTGATGGATTTATAGTTTAACATTATTCAAACCTGCAAGTCGCCAGACAGCCCATCTTGGTTGTCCGGTCGGGCGACGTGCCCGTCCGAGGTCTCCTGCCAAGAGCCTCCGCTAATTTCCAGCCATGACCTCACACATCACCAAGCAGCCGCGACGCACCCTAGTGGAGGCTCCTAACTTGAAAAAATTCGAGGTCATTATTTATTCTGATAAGTATTATTTTGTATCAAAAGAGTGTGCTCGACTTAGATTTGAAAAAATAAATCAATTTGTTAGGTATTACTCAATCAATGATATTTATTGCAGGATTTTAAAAATACTGTATAATACTTGATTTTGACTTTTGAGGTTATTTGGATTTTCAAAGTCTCGTATTTCAAAGATTTTGAATCGGGACTTTTTTAGTCTCATTGCTCGTATTGGATGGTAAAATATTGTTATGCTTGTCCAGTGGAGTCAACAATTGTATTTGTTGAATTAAAAGTTTCATGTCTACGTAAGCTAAAACGTTATATTGTAGTCGGATTGTAGTTGACATCTCCCCGTGTGCAATATGCAGAAGATTAAAATTTAAATTAGTGGAACATTTGAAATGAGATTGAACCTAATTTAAGTAGAGAATGAAAACAAAAAAGGATTAATTAATAATAATGAAAAAAGGAGAGTTGAGCCTCCTTGTGCGTCTGTATGACGACCTCTAAACTAGGATATGCAACACAGGTGACTAGGTGAGCATATCCTACTTCAGACGTCACCGACGAAGCTACCGTCGGACTGGTCAACGCAGCCGTTCACGACCTTGCCAGCGCATGAGGAGCATGCCCCCGTGCGGCACGAGTAGGGAAGCTAGATTTCATGGCGTTGACTTCAGCCAAAACCATGGTTGACATGTAACGTCGTTTAAGTGAGGGGGTACTAAAAAATTTGTTTAACCAAATTGTTGGAATAATTTAATAGGGGGTTCATTTAACCATTCACATGTGATTGTAGTTTGTAAAGGTTGGTATGGATATTTTAGCTAGAGGGTGCATGTCTTGTATAAATATTCAATATTTTAACTAGCACACATTATATTATTCAATTTTAAGATATGTTTGTAAAAACTTGAATATTTGTGATTTGATTATCAAGTACTATATACGTTTTTATTGAGATGAATATCAAGTATATACATCTTTTGAAACAAAAATACCAATTTCTTGAAGTAAGCTCGATTGAATCGAAATACATTTTAGTTCGTTTAGCCTCATTATAGACTCTTAAACTTGTAAAGATCTCATGTTTTTTGTTAAAATAAATAATCATATCATATTATCTTCTTGTAGATATTGGGCTTGGTTTAGACTAGGGATGGCAATTTACCCGTGGGCACCCGATACCCGCGGGTACCCGACCCTAATAGGTGCGGGTTTGAGAGGCATT
>JAYJMF010000002.1:5390317-5404098 GCA_036873715.1 Salvia sclarea | reverse complement strand
TGATGTGTCAATGTATGGGAGAATGAGGGGATGATTTGGAGGGCTTGGCCCCAAATCCTATTATAGAGAAGATGTTTTCCCCTCAAATTAAATTGTAATTTCATTTTCAGTGTGGGGACGACATTTTATGCATTCAGATTGCAAGTCCGAGTGTTTTTCTATTTGAGGCTACCTCTTGCAAATAGTATAAACAAATGTGAGAATAAATATTAAAAGTTACAGAAAGTATTGTTAAGAACTCGTTTTTTCCCAAGTCATTAAACATAAGATATATTATGCTTATACGATATGATTATAGTCTTATAGAGAGGACCTTAGCAGCAAAGACCACATTAATTAAGCTATATGGAACGGTAATTATGATTTTTATCTAAATGAAATTCAACATTAGTCTAATTTTTTTATGGCATATACACATTCTTTTGATTTACTGCAGTTAGCACACCTAAATTGTATCGCAACCTTAAAAATCAATGGGTCTAATAAACCTTCAATTTCAAGCTAATTTTAATCGTTCGGACCCTTGAACATCTTATACTTTGCATAAGTGGTCTTATATATGTTTCATCAGATTCATTGTAATCAAAATCATATCTCAATGATGTAATAAAATTAGACGATACAAACAACAAATATGTGGTACCTTTAATAAATTTATCGATGTCAGCAAGCATTGTCCGTCGATCCATATGTTAAAATATTAATTTCCTTGATCCTATTAAGCCTTAACCTATGGTTTCTTGTATCAAGGCTCTAAATGAGATTTTTTGAAGTTTAATATTTGGTAAATCAATTAAAAAAATTATCAGTTAGAAATTTGGTCGTGATTCCAATTGCAACAACTTAAAGGCTTTCTAATTTATTTATTACACTTTGAAATTGATGTTGAATTTTCTATTTGATCCAGAGTTGCATTTTAGATGAGATAGAAGATTATAAAACAGTTGAACCTATAAAAATATGTCTCCTTAAAGAACAAAATGTTTAACTTAATTTGTTTTGAGTCTTTTGACGCATTCCACCATTTAGTTTGTCATTAATTTGAGGAGATCCCTCAATAAATGATTTAGCTTTCGCAAACCGATACATAAATTCGTTGGTCATACAGCATGAATATATATGTACATTTGAGGAAACATATGAATTAAATGATTGATCGCACATCCAATGACGAATCTATTTGCAAATAAAATTTTTGTGGATAAAACTGTTCAACTTAGAAATTCTAGATTAAATTATAATACGTGACACAAATAATTATTTTTCAACTAAGTGTATTTTATTCAGTCCTACGTGGTCGATTTACACGGTTTATATATTACTCCGACTGAAGTTTCAAGACAAATGCAGTTGAATTCTTGTTTTCACTATATCTTCTTATCCCTTTGAGTAGAAAAGGCAAACTAGTAGATGCCAAATTACCTTGTGCGAGTTCACAATACAAATTTACAACCACTTCTAATTAACTATACTAGGTTAATTAACTGCTTATGAAAATAACGGTTAATTAGTTAATTTACTCGACGCCGGCAGTTGTATAAGAGGTCATGACCAAATCAAAAACAACTAAAATCTAGGTTAGAGTAATCGCAGTTAGTTGATGTAAGTAAGTATCACTAATCCAATTTTGACCAATTCAAAAGCAGCCCTTGACAATTACTAATTAATAAATAAATAAATTCATTTTTTTCTGGTTCTTAATTTTCTTACATGTTCATTGATATCCGTCTCAATTCGGTGTATTCAATTCCTTTCTTTTTAAATGCGTAATAATTGTAAAAAGTAACTTTTCGATTTATAAGTATCTATATTTTAAAAATATAAATAAAGATATTTAAAAACATAATAATGTCTGGAAATCAATTTTCCATTCAATTCCGAAAGAAACAAAAAGAACAAGAAATAAGAAGAAAACAAACACAATCACCAACACAAGAATTTAACGTGAAAAACTCTAAATTCGGAGAAAGACCACGGTCACTATATGATAAATTTCTACAATCACACAGAATTCATCTCCCTCCCGGCCCCCAACCCTACACTATTACAAGCCTTGGAATAAACTCTCACCCCTCTAATACCAAAAGTAAGTAATTTCTAACTAGAGTTAAGCACATGGCTATAGAGTAGTGATTGATGCAATTGTATCAAAACCCCATAGTTTCTTAAATAGCCTAAGGAACTACTTTGATACAAATCCGATATGGGATAAATTATCTTTTATTTTAACACCGGAAAATACTCCAACAAATAAAACTATCTTATATATATGATCATAGTAATAAAATATAGAGTCAAATATTAAAATAATCATTTTAAGATAGTAAAAATAAAATTTATCCTGTAAATATAAAAAGATAAAAAAAATAGCCTTCTATTTCAGGAATTTGCACATGCAAATTCGTGAAATGACGAATTTTACACACATTTCACTATTTTGCATGTGCGAATTCGTGAAATGAAGTGTTAAATTACCATCACGAATGAAATGATGCATTTTACACACCATTTCACGAATTTCCAGGTGCAACTCATGAAATAGAGTGTAAAATCACCATTTCACGAATTCACATGTGCAAATTCGTGAAATGAGATGTTATATTTTATCTTTTTATATTAGCGGGACAATTTTTATCTTTACTATCTTAAAATAATTATTTTTATACATTTCCTCCTAAAATATATATGTAATATAATATGGAAGTAGATTCTAATTTTAATTTACATTACATGCATAAAATATGAAGTTAAGTACACGTCAATCTTTATTTTATTTAATTTTATGTACATGTGAATCTTAAAAAGGGGGGGTGTGAAAGAAAAAGGATAGACAGAATGGTGGTAGAAACTAGAAAGACATGTTAGTTACCTAAAAAAGGTTAAAGGTTAACATTTAGTAAAAGTGATAGTATAATGTTGTTGTTGGAAAAGCAAATGTTTTCAAGTTTGATGGTATGCAATCATTTAGACTTAATGTTGAAATATATAGCTATATAGGTGAAGTAAGTTTGTTAGTATTGAAGAGGGCAGATGTTACTTGGACACGGACAAAAGTTGGAGAGATGTGAGATGACTTCTCATTGCAAAAGTCACTAACAACTTCCTTTTGGTGTTTGGTGGCCTTCATAACTTAAAAGTTGATGGAGCCTTTTGAGTCATATTTATATTTTACAATAATAAAATAAAATAATAGATTGTTCACTGGATTTTGTTGGATTTGTATTTTGTAGCTTGAATTAATTATTTATAATTTTTTAATTTTGTCATAGTAATGATGTTTCAAACACATTTTGGATAACAAAAAACTTTTAAGTAACCCTATCGAGCCATAAGACTTTTGGTTGGACACTGAGAAAGAAAAAGAAAGCAAAGCATTAAGAGTGTGTTCTCTTTATATGTCAAAAAGAGAGAGAACAAAATATTCATCCTTCAAATTATTCTTTCTTTTTTGTCTATTTACAAATAGTAAAATTCTTTTTTACTCCGTTTTCTTTGAAGGAAAATTTATCTCTAGAAAATGAAGGATAAAAAAATAAGGGAAAATTTTATCACATTTTGGTGGTCCCCACCATTTTTATCTTATGTTCTCTTTGATTGGAAAAGAATTTATCCCTCTTGATAATTTTATCACACCCCTCAGCCATGATAATTTTATCCAAGATCTGAGTGAAAAGAGTGGAAAAGGGCTGCCCCGGAAAAATTTTCTTTCCTGATCGAGAAAATTTATTTACCCAACAGAATATGGAAAAAGGATGGAAAAAATGGGAAAATATTGCATTTCCACCATTCTCCTTCGAAGAGAACGAAGTCTTAATAGATAAGGAGGTAAAAAAGAATGAAGAATTCTTTTTACATGGCAACAGTAATGGTAGATGAGGTGGCGGCTGCAGCAACGACAGAGATGATGGAGGAGTAGTATAGCAGAATGAAGCGGTGGCAGTGAGTGATGGTGTGGTGGAGGAAGAGAGATTCAATGGAATCCAAATTTCAAGTCAGGAAATAAAATAAAATGGTAGGGCCCCCAGCAAGGAATGAGTGGGTAAATTAGTCATATTAGAAGGGAATTAGTGGACCTTAAGGGAGGGAGGGGAGGACTAGGACTAGGACTAGGAGGGGCTAAATTCTAATATTCCACTAATTAATTAATTAATTAATTAATAGGAGGACCTTGGACCACAACGTGGCAGCAGGCGCATAATAAGTTATCCTGGGCCCACCATTTGCAAGCCGACACTTGTGCTGTACTAACGGAGTGTGTAACGGCGCCACTATTACACACTGACACGTGGGAGGCATTCTGCTGTAGCGTGGCTGGGAGCGCCCTACTCGACTCGAATCAATCCACCACCTAATTTTCTCCTTCATTCTATTTTCCTCGTTGACAGACATTTGCGTTAGGCCAATTATTTGCCGTTCATATTTTAAACCATGAGTCGAGCGAGGAGGAGCCGAAGGCAAACCTGAAGTGAATCGTAAAAATATAATTGTTGCCGGTCTCATTATCTATATATTAATTTTTGAAGCCGAAGGCGGAGCCGTTTGTAGTTTGTCGTCCCCTATTATTGTTGTCACTCTCATTATTTATACATTAATTGGGTCGGACCTAACGTTAGACCGACCTAACGTAAATATGTCTCTTTTTCATTAAGGAATCGTATTTTTTTATCATGTAATGTAATGGTTTGCAAAACATACAATATTTTCACAAAAACTCGTATGTTTTCAAGATATATATATGCATCACTCTATATTTTAGGACGATGAAGATGAAATTTGAAATTGAATAGGATGATGATTATATACCTTTAAAGTACACATACCTCAAATATTTTTTCTCTTCAAAGGATCAAACTACCAATATTAGTAGGGATTTGAATCTTAAAGATGGGTTTTTGCTGTTTACCCATAGACATCCTCACTTCTCCAATACACCAATTTAAGGGGTAAAATAGGTTGTTTGATTTTGTTTACAGTAAAAACTTATGATAGACCATCTAACAAATTTTAAGTTTTAACTTGCCGATAGCAAATTAAGCCCTCGACAAGCTCCAATATCGTGATTTTATATACAAATAAAATCAAAATTATTATCACATGATATATTTGGACCCTCAACAAGTTCAGTGGAGTGACCCCATACTCTTAGTAACTCAAAAATAATATTTTTATCCACTTATAGTCATGTTTAAATAGCAGGCGTATCTTAACTTTTTTCCTTTATGCTCCAAATAAGTTTTGTTGCAAAGCTTTTTGAGTAGACTCGAGAATTTTTCATTAATTTCTGTTTGTCTCGGTCATGACTAAGCAGATGCACTTATAATTGTATAGTTTCCACTAGTGGATTAATATTGTATTCTTTTCTATCGGAGTTGATTAATATTGTTCACTTAGTTCTTAGTATGCGTGCAAACTCCAAGACAAAATATTTAATTTAGAATTGAAGAGAAGAGAAGAGAGAATAGTCAAACAACTATCCAAGTAGACACCCACAAGTTTGGAGTGTGACGAAGTAGAAATCTTATAAATAAAGATATGTAAAATGATGACGGTAATTAAAGGAAATCTAAGTAAGCAAGTCATTTCGTTTTTCTGTTTTTGCAATTAAGCTCCAATACTTTCCGAACAGCAGATCAAAATTTCTGTCAGTTTAGAATCAACGAACTTAAATTATATATTTCTCTCCTTTTTAGTATAAGCAATTATTTACAATTTTAGTCGTGCAAAATCTTGTGATTTTCTTTAGGTTTTTTCCGAACTGTTGCTTTATACGATTAAATTAATTTCTCAGAGAACATATCATAAACATACGATCCAACAACTTATTGGACTTTACAGATAATATATTGTTACTGAATTTAATATCTTAAACCTAATTTTTGATTTAGTCGTGGTGGTGGTGATGATGTTAACGACAATGATAAAACTAATACAAGAAATACTCTGACAAAGGCTTAGGTAAAAAGTAGCGACTGAAAAAACTTCTTTTCGGCCTAAAAAAAGAATACTGCACTAGATCCAATCCACTCGAAATACAACATAACCCAGCCACCTCAAATCTATTACTACTATATCAGTGATTCTGAATTAAAATCCACATCAACATCTCACGAGCCATGTTATTTGGATAATGGACATAATCTACTTGTTATTTTCTTGATAATTTATGCATTTAATTACAAAGTATAACTTAAATTTGGGAAAGAAAATTAGTTTAAATGTTTAATTTCTTATTTCCTAGAGATGTCTGAATTCATACAGAGACAGTGATCATTGATTAAAATCTAATGCAAAATTATGCATGATTAATAAAAATGTTGATATGTGGCTAAATGATCTTAACTGGATCATGTATAGCAGACATGATCACTAATCCAACAACATGCATCACTACTATTCCAAACCTACTTTATCAGAATTAATATAAAAAGCAACATTTCCCAGTTGGAGGAAAGCATGACCCAAATTACTAAAACTTGTATAAATACAAAGTCAAAGCAAAACTTTCCTGAGTCGGATGCATTTTGAAATAACATCTGCAAGCACAAGAGCAATGATAACATTAGTATCCTAAATTTTGGCAGACTAATCTTTCAGGTTTTGATCAAGGAAACATTCCGGAGAGATATTCATCGAAGTTTTCATCATCGTCATCAGATTTGTGATTGCTGTCAGAAATCACAGCCTTGCTTCCTGAAAGCAAAATGCAAAACCTCAAACCACGACAATGCACATGACGAGATAATATATACTGTATTTTGGTAGAGAAATCGGAGGGAGGGAATGGAAATATACCAAAACTACTAGCAATAAATTTTTGCTATACAGATTTGAGGTCATGCTTCTTATGAAGGTCATCTTCTGATGGAACTATTCAACTATTTAAAATCGACAAGAAAACATAGGAACCGTAATTCAATCAGAATCTATCTGACCTAGTGAGCTGCTGAGGAAGGTTCATAAGTTCCATGTCATATCTAAACCTACCATCTACTAAGAATTTGATACTATTGCCAGTAACCTAAAGCTACGGCCAGTTTCCCACCAAGTCACTAAAACATCAGAGCTGAATTTCATGGGTAATCTTCTCTACGGATTTACTGGTTGTGCAGGGTGGGTGAGGTGAAGCATGAATTAGCCAATGATTCTCTTTAAAAGAATAATTAATTGTGCATCATTTAGACCCAATTCCAAAGAAGGGCATTTATCTCCAAGCATTCTACTGCTTCTTTGACCAGTACATTAGATTCAGATAAGACATTCATTATGGCTACATTTTTGGGTCAATTTACATGTGTTTAATGGTCCAGAAATAGCAGCCATCACGGAAAGGATTCAGATTTTACAGAAGCATAATAGAGTGGTAGTATCAATGGATGACACTAAAGAGTCAAGAATTTAATTTTGGGATGTCATATTTGGCTAAAAACAGCCAATCAACAATTTTATTAGCTAGGAAACGAATCCAGCTTCCAAAGAATCATCATAAAGAATAAAAATCCCAAGAAGATAAGGGTACATGGTCAGAGAGTCAAAGACCATAGTGCCTTTATCTTTCCTAGTTAGGAGACAAGAGTAGCTACTGATACTATTATTTAACCTGTCTAATAATAGGTATCTTCACTTACTATCTTTTAATTTAAGAAATCTTAGGTTGTAATACAATAAATTCTCCATCCTGTATTCATAAGCCACAAAGTGATTGTAGTTCAGGAGCATAATTTGTGCAGCATAATACCTTTTCTCCTCTCTTTGTTTTTGCCTTGTTTGATGCTTGCATCATCATCACTCTCGGACCGATCCCTGAAGAAATTAATTAGTCCTAGAACAACAATATTCTTGGAAGTCCAGTCTCGTGCAGAAACATGTTCATAATACTAAACACGGACTACTGGACTCTCACCTTTTTCTTTGGTGTTTTTCATTCTCTTTTCGCTTCAATTGTTCCTTCTCCTTTTGTTTCTTATGAGAAAGCTTTTCTGCACATCTATGCAATAATCAAAATCAATATAGAAACTCACGTTATTGCGAAGACAACTTCTCCAATAATTTACGAGGATGTATCCCAAAGCTAAGCAATTCATTTTGGGAATAACAATTTTGCACAAGTATTTGAGAATACGTTTCAGGCCCTTGAGAAGGTCTTTCGTTAAGTATTCATTATATCAGCAGTGCATCAAACACAAAAACTTAAGGAATGCCAGTATATCAACATGTTGACATATCAGGTGCATAACTAACATGATACAAAAGGAATATTATGAAGCAACCACTAATACTGATCCAGTATGTTAACTAGGTGAGAAGCGGAAAATAATTAACTAATAAGATGACATGACAAGGACCAACATCCAAAATGATGAACCTGTTAATATATTACCTCTCACAGGCTACTAATTTCACTAGAGCTTGTTTGTTTTCCCCAGCTTCAAAATAGGAAAAGTTTACCTGGATATGCATAGCGGAGACAGTTAGCGAATGCAACCAAGAGGAAGAGAAAAGAAAGCCTCAGTGTATATCTCTAGTACCGAATAGCAGTCTCTATTCTATATTATAATTTAACATGTTGGGTTTCTTTAACAATAAGACGATACATGAGGTGGCAATTAAGGAGCATGTTACTCCAATACCCAGGACATCTGCCATTAAAAAGAGCAATTTTGCATGAACAGGGAATATATTCAGTTGGGCTCGCTTTTTATTTGAAACCCACTATGCTTATTGCTTCTCGTCATTTTCAAAATTCAAATCTTACATTGAGCAAGGTAGCTTTAGGAAACTGAGGAGCTGCTAGAACCTTTTCAAGCATATTTTCCAGTCTCCTTCCCACTTATATTTTTTCTAATCATTTAGCTTCACTGATTCAGATAACTAGGCGACACAAAAATGAAATCTTTTAGGTGAAGGACACCAAAAGAAATTGGCTCATCGTCGTTGTATATTTACTAAAAGCAAGTGGCAGATAACCTTGACTACAAACTTGCCTCATAGCTTGACAAATTATCTTTTTGGTCGCAGTGCTTATTACCACAAACAAACTGTCCTGACAATTAAGAGATATTCAGTCAGAATTAATTCCAAACCAAAAAAGTATCAGAAACTCCATAAGCTGAATTGAAAAGCAACAAACTATAATGCATAGGGAAACATTAATGTTCTTTTCTTTTTAAAGTTCTTCTTTCGGATATGTAGGAGAGTCCGGACGAAGGGAAGAGATGGAAACTATGAGCAGCACAAAAGACATCATCAATTAGAATAATGACGTCCAAGTATCAAACCCAGCATGCTATACAATTACAGACAGATATCTCTCCTCGCATAACTGCTTAGCATCCGTCCTTTCATTGTCAAAATGGTTAACCACTGATACAGACTTCCGTCATACTTGAATACTACCTAATACCTACCCATGGGTTCAGGGAAATACAATGCTTGACTGGTGCCTAAAAAGTCGCCAAAATACGAAAATAAATAAATAGCAATTAACAAAATAATATAATAGTAGCAGGCTGATTCATGATGCGTAGCTAATAAGCTACCCCTAGCCATAATACAAAAATGCCCTATAACTGAATTTGATCAATATCTTAATGGCCTCATGTATGACTCCCATGATCTCAAGAAATGAATGGTTTTCAACAAAATTCATGGAACCTAGAATCAAATGCATGATTAACTTTTTCAAGCATTAAACATAGTAAGATACAAAATGAAGGAGTATTGCAAGATGTGGCAGTCAGAAACAAGATAAACCTTTTCCTCTCGCACTCATATCTTGAGATACAAAATACATATAATCACATACAAGATATACTCAGCATAACATGCTTCATAAATACAAGTATTTACAAAGGACAGGAAAAAATTCTTACGAAGGGAAATGCAAGAGAACTTTCACTAGAACACAATGTATTATATGTTTATAACTACCTATAGGTGGTCTTATATATTCTAGAATATTTTTTTATGGTTCTCATTCAGAAGATTATATTTTGAATTACAAAAGCACAAAAACATGATTAATTTTTACCAGACTAATAAAAGGACAAATTGGTTAATACTTAATACTCCCAAAAATATTTTTTCCTTTCTTTTCATTGGCTATGAAGATATTCAGTAATCACTAAAAATTATACTTACAACAACAGTAACACAAAAGTTAGAGGATTGTGGTATGCACACAACTTCTGCTACAACCAAACACAAGCCAAAGGAAGAATCATGCTACAAGCATCATTTTGAGTGTTTTGTGTAAAAAAGTTTCCAATTGAACACTAATTATTGAAAGCATCGATGATAGTAACTTATAGGAGAAACGATATTTGAAGTGAACCATACCTTTCCCAGATATTACTTCCTTTTCGGTCCTCCATCTAAGACCAATCTAAAAAGAAAACAAGCTATGGTTTAGCAAACGGCTTTGTATAAAATAACTAAAACATGAAGAACTACAGTAACAATAGGTACATGCACAAAAGTCGCTTAAGTATACGGCTAGATCGGTAAGTCTTACTAGCTAGCACAAAGCAATTTAATCTTAAATATGCTGAAAGAGACTACTAGACAAGTTTTCCTAAAAATTCTCTCATCTTCCAACAGGGTCCTCTTTTAAGAAATATCAGTAAACAGGTATGGACTTCTCCATACAGGATGGGGATAACCCTATTGACTATAAATTGCTACTGGATATTAAGGTTTAAAAAACTCATACCTTGCCAGCCTTGTAATGGGACATATCAGCTATGCAGTATCTTCAACGAGTTAAGAAAAATACACAAGTGTGAAAATATTTATTCCTCATAACCCAGTATAACAGCTAAAGATTCTATTGCGTAATTTTTTCATGTCGCAACACTATGTATGTATCATCTCTTTGATTTGGCCTGATATTCTTAGTTCAACATTATTTCTATGCACAACACACTGTTTGATACTCATTAGAGTAACAGAAAGTAAATAGTTATACATAAAAGGTAAGAGTTTGCTTTGTGGGTATAGTTGCTAGTGTCATCCGTTGAGCGATGTATATGATTGATGGATGTGCATTAAAAACAGTAGTTTCATTATGTAACATTTTTTAGAACCCTGCTGCTAGATTATCTTATTACAGTTAAGAAACTGTATATCAAACACTAACAATGACATGGTGGGTTCCCCACATAACATGGAAGAAACATATGTTTCTGCATAGTGCATACAGACAAGCTGGAAACTGAAAAGTCCTTATGCACAGAAACAGATAAGAATAAATCATTTATATTGAAGAGCCACGAATTCCCTGTGTTAACATTTTCACAAATTTCTTTGGCCATGTGGATGTGCAAAAATATAATAATAATTTGCTTAGTGTCAAAGAAAATATGCAACGACCATGAAGAATTTACAGATCCAATCCAAATTAAAGGGCATAGCTATTTCATCGGCATGATTAACACATGTATACTATTTTTAGTCCCAGGAGGGGAAAGAAAGACAATAGAAACCAAAAACAGAGTAAGATCACTTATGCAAAGGATACTCCTTGAAGAGCTTGTCATAGTAGCGCTTCACCAGCTTGTGTTCCCATGAAGGATCCATGTCATCTTCTTCGGTCATTATGAACCTTTTGGCAATATGACGAATAGTTAGGATCACTGATGAAACATAAGAGGTCAAAGAATCTTGTAGCCAAATTCCTTAGATTTGGATCTTCAAACTAAAGTTGCAAACAATAAATGATTTCTGAAACATATCATTTCAATTTCTGGATGTAGCATCACAAGAGGCTACTGTTATGATAAAATAACCCACCTACCAATTAGATAAAGTCCCACGGTCATATTTTAGCTACAATACATTTTCAAACTGAATGGAAAAAATCATACACAAACGCCTGGCACAAATAGTAGTGGTTAAGTTCTCTGTAAAATCTTGCATTGGTCACTAGCACCCACAGCAAACCCATTTGACCAATCAAATCACTTTTACTTCGTTGTCATAAGTCCTAACAGAACTCTTAATATTCAATTTTGAAGCTATAACTATCCATCATCCTCAATATATCTTTAGTTATACAAAATACTCAAGGTTTATCCTAGTTCTTTCTCAATCTGGTCCCAGGATTCTACTGCCGATCCTAGGAATAATGTTGGTTTTAACCCAAAATACAATATCATTGTCCAATAACAAGAATCAACATAACATAAGTAAGGCAAGAAAAGATTTTTTTACGTCCTGAGCCTTGTAAAATCATTTTGAGTCACATAAATAATACAATGACAATAATAGAGATCCAAGGAATGCAAGCCCGTAAATGTGAAGTTATTAACTCTTCTGGAACAGACAATAATAATCTGATGCATGTAAAAACAATTTTCCATTACTAAATCAAACGACACGGAACCTACCGATATCCTTCTCTAATGGTGTCTTGATCAGTTTTAATAGGCAATCTTTCTTGAGCAGATTTCTCTTTTCCA
This sequence comes from Salvia sclarea, assembly GCA_036873715.1. Classification (NCBI taxonomy): domain Eukaryota; kingdom Viridiplantae; phylum Streptophyta; class Magnoliopsida; order Lamiales; family Lamiaceae; genus Salvia; species Salvia sclarea. Next base: position 5,391,643 of record JAYJMF010000002.1, on the reverse strand, counting down.
TAATAAGCAACTGCAACCAGAGAAAAAAGAAAAAAGACAGAGGATTATAAAACATTATTGAGCTTATCTCCCCAAATGATCTTGCCACAGAAGAATTAGAAATGCATATTTAAATTTAAACCATTAACGTGCAACAACATTTTATTTATGTGATAATCCATAAAAAGACATTCTACTTCACTACAACTATAAGAAGTTCAAAGGGATTAGGATTGGAAACAAGTAGCCAATTTTACGATAAACCCTTGAGCCAATTCTGAGCACATTCTAAGCAAAAGGAGCAGAAAACAAATCCATATCGCATCGTATTCAATTTAACAAGAAACAAGTTCACAAATTCTTGAAACCAAAATGAAAAACTGACCGTAATCATTCAAAAATTTCTTGTGGCGATCGAATGCGTTGAGGCCTCGTATATGGTCCTGATATTGCCTGTTTGTTCGTTTATTCAGAGACCCTATTTCAGAATTCTTAAATAGACATAAATGGAAGAAAAAGAAAAGTCACATACTGCTTTCTTGCTTGTTTCTCGAAAATTGCTTGCTTGATAGACCCAAATGAAGCCATAAATTTCTATTTGTCTGCGACGATTCGATTTTGATCAGAAATCAAATGGGAATTACTGCTCTTTTCTGGTTTTCGTTTATCCTTCAAATTCTTTACCAGAGTTCTGTTTGCTTTGTAGTAGTACTTTCATTATAAGCTAAACCACGCTTTTGTTTGATTTAGTGTTGAATCATATTTTTGTTTTACTACTACAGTCTTAAGATTTTTAATATGGAAAACTGCAAATTAAATTATAAACTTTATTCCAATTTGCAAGTTCTCGAGGTCTGATATCTTATGATCTACCACTTATATATCATCGGGTCTGCTCAATTATTTTTCAAGTATGCTAAATCGTTCACAAATACGGCAATTATTTTCATAATTGACATGATTAAAGTCTGATTGTCTTCCAATATGAGAATATGCATAGTTGTATGGGCGAAATGCGGATATAGCCATTTGGAAAAAAAAAATATTGCTTTTAGCCACAATTTGAAATCACATTCTTATTTAGCCATTTTGAATATTATATTAATATAAATTTTATTTTGATTTAAAATTTGAAAAGTTAATTTGTTTTCTCTCTCCTCTCTCCCCTCTCCTCTCTCTCGGTTAAAACAATCGATGGTCCCCCCAATTTTTTTTATCTTTTTTCACTTTTTTATCCATTTTTTTACCAAATGCATAAATACCCCTTTTAAAAATAAACATATTGCTTTTAGCCACAATTTGAAATCACATTCATATTTAGCCACTTTGAATATTATATTAATATAA
>JAYJMF010000002.1:5338291-5372365 GCA_036873715.1 Salvia sclarea | reverse complement strand
TTATTCATTAATATTTTTTTTATAAAATATGCTTACAACAAAATAAATAATTTTATAATAATGAACGATCCAAAATTGCGCTTGATTTCTAGAATTATATTCTTTTACATCATAATGTATACTTACAAAGCTTTATATTCTTAGTATAGATAAAGTAATTAATCAAAATAATTTATAACAAAGTTTTAAATTGGTGGAATTGGTTGTTGTCTTAGTCTACAAATTTAAAGGTCAAGGGTTCAAATCTCATTTTTAACATTTTGCTAATTATATAATTTTTGAAATTTAGTGAAAATCGGTTCATTGGGTCGCCGGTTCACCGGTTTTTAACCGATTTTTAGCGGTTCATACCTGTTTTCTATAAGATGCAGAAAAAATGAAAATCGGACCGGCCACACGACCGGTCCGCGGTTAAGCCAGTCGAACCGGCCGGTCCGGTCCGATTTTAATAACACTGGTTAGAGGGAGGGAGGGAGAGAGAGAGGGAGAGAGAGAGAGAGAGAGAAAGAAAGAGAGAGAGAGAGAGAAAGAAAGAGAGAGAGAGATGTGCAAATATGAGTTTTATAGTTATCTGCAAATCTCTCGTTGTTGGTGGTGTCGTCGGAGAAGTGTGAGTTCTCAAATCTCAATTATTTATGTTTATGACGTTTTAGGGCTTCTACTTTGAATCTTAAAATTGGGTTATATAGATAGCCTACTTAGGCTTCGTTCTCTTTGATGGAAAATTTATCATGACAAAATGAGGGAAAAGAGAACATTTGTCCTTTAAATTTTTCCTTCTTTTCCATCTCCTTATCTAAAAAATGGAATTTTACTCTTTCTTCCTCCTCTTTTTCACTCAAATGGAAGGATATTATCCCACTTGTAAGGAGTGAAAATATTATCCTTCCATTGGAGTAAAAAGGAGGAAGAAAAAATAAAACTCCTTTTTTTAGATAAGGAGATGGAAAAGAAAGAAAAATTTAAAGGGTGAATGTTCTCTTTTCCCTCATTTTTCCCATGATATTTTTTCCAACAAAGAGAACGAAGCCTTATATAAAGGGATTATATATATCATGACAAACCATTTGGACAAGATCACATTATCCCCACTCTTATAAGGACGAGATCATATTATTTGGATGTATCTAAAAGAAATTATAGGATCGGGAAACAATGAGATTTGAACTCTTGCCGTTTGGATGTTCCTAAAGGGACCAATGCCTCAAAATTTTAAAATTTAAAATTTCAAAAATCACAACCACTATAACAAATGTTTGGTTGCCTATGAATACAAGAATGTATTCAAATTTTGGTTATTAACCAAAACTAAAATTCGGATAAAAAAATACATAAATTTTACAAATTTCAAAATTTGGCATAATCCCAAAGTTCATTGGTCGGTAATTTGATAGTTTGGAGTCCGATAGCAATCCGAAGCTAATGTTGGAAAGCTTTTAACGAAAAAATTTCTACATAAGGTTTTAATAACCGGAAATGGTCAGAAAATAGCTTGGAAGTTATTTTCTTGAAAATTTATATCTATATATTTTTGTCAAAATTTAAATTTACATGTCATATACATACCATTATAAAGTTATTATTTAGAGCTTTGGAATGGTAACTTCAGATTGTCCATCGAAATCCGAAGATTCAAGTTATTGGCCAACAAACTTTTGAATCAGACAGAATTCCAAAATTTTGTACTATTCGTGTATCTTTTACCAAAATTTTAATTTGAAATTGAAATGTGATAAAGTTTATTTATTTATAGGGAATTAAATAGGAGTATGTTATAAATACAATTTCGACTCAATTTTTCAATATCACAAAGTTAACAAAATCTTTTGATTCTGGTGCAAATTAATCATGTTAGTTAATATTGACAGTTGGATTCTCATGTGGTTGGCGTTCTATTTACTTTTGGACATGCACATATTCTGACATGTTACACGTGTATGAATCATGAAAAAAATATATAGTGTATATGATTTGATCATCAGAATAAAATATGTGCATGCTTAGTTTACATCAAATTAAACACAAAGGCTCGTATCGTTGGCATGGCATGCAGCAAAGTAACAATCACATTATTGTAATTCTGAGGAAAATGTAATCAATGTTCAATAAATAACTCGTGGTTTGGTGGAAAACATCGTGATTATTTGCCAGAGATATAACGAAGTTAGCAGTGAATATCTTTTGTCATATTTGTTTATAATCAATTACTACAATTTAAATAATAGAAATCTATTAAGATACATTAATTCAGGGCCGGGGAAAACCACTAATTAATTAAATGATTACCATAATATATATTCAACAATCAACATATTAAACATACTCATCAACTTAAAATCATATAAATTTTAAGGCACTAGCTACAACAATATACTATAATCAGAGTCAGACATAATTAAGCTCGAAATCCACATACACTGGATTCATTTAATTAATACATTGGTTTTTGGTCCCTTAATTAAAGATGAGTAGATGGAAAATTAGAGTAGAATTACTTGTGATTGTCCTGTGATTTTCCTGCCAACGTCGCAAAAAGCTGATCTCTCTTGCTGCTGTAATTTGCAGTGAGGTCCTCGAAATCCTTTGTTTTGTGAAGATTTGCTTTCCTTTTGTTTTCTAACTGAAGCATCATGGCTTCTTTTTTCCCCTTGAGCTCTTCGATTTTTGACATCTTATCATCATGTAGTTTGTGCATTCTTTCTAGCTCACAGACGGCTTCATCTGATGATACAATTATATAAAAATTCAATCATAACCAAATAATATTATATTTTAGTAAATAAGAATCATGATCATAGCACGTAAACATACATCGGACCACAAAATAATAAACATTCAGATGCCAACAAGAATCCATATATCAAGAATGAGAGAATAATGGGTATAGATAGGGGCAAACATTATTTTAATGCCGGGAATAAGAAGAAAAGTAATTAATTAATTATTAGTAAGTGTGAGTTTTCCAGTTTGTCTCCACCAATTCTAGCCAGTTATGATGAAAGCGAGCCCGATATATATATTATTGAATCGGCAGGTGGTTCAATTATACTAAGCTAGTACATAATTATATATACGCGGTCTACTTCATAAATATATGTTGGTAGATAAATACAGATATATATATATATATAGAGAGAGAGAGATGCATGACTTAGTAGCATGCAATTGCATGTCAATTAAATAAGAGACACCTAGCTAGCTAAGCTCACTCATTCAATGGTGTATAAAACCTCGTTCCTTTTGGTCAAACTTAATCAATTAATTTCTACTCATTTTCAAAGATATATATATGCCTCTTCCCGTGATCAATTTATTGTGCATCAAGACAACCCCCCCCCTGTCTAGTCTCTCTCTCTCTCTAAATAAAATAAAAATAAAAAATACAATAGTATAATAATTGGTGAGGAAATGTAGAGAAATGCAGTTAAAAAACAAGAGTTTGCAGATAATTAAGATAGAAGTCATCGAGAAGAGAAGTACCAATGGGATTGAGCGCGTTGCCTCCGTCCATGGCTTCTTGTTTTTAAGCAGGCCTGCAAAATTACAAATCCATCAAATCAAAATTAATCAAACAACCATATATATATATATATATATATGCACTTCATCTCTTCTCTCTTTCTATCTGTCTATTTACCTATACACACAGTAAAACTGTAGTTTGAGAGACAAAATGCTTTGAGTTTGCCACTAAATAGGCACACATATATATAGTGACTAGTAATAGTGTGGAGTAATATTACAGTGTGTGCAGATGCAGAATGTGTGCATGCATGGCAAATTAAATATTACTATTAATATTTGCAGAGTAATATAAGATCTCAAAGTTTGTACGTGTTGTTACGTAAAAGATTTTCATCTTTTTTGTCGTCTCACAACACATTCCAATGGGAATCGGAATATGTTTCGTATAAGCAATACAGACATTCATATATGCTTCAAACAAGCTGAAATCATCATTCCAAATCAAATTGCATGCCCATTTCTGCTCATATCTACTTTTTAGCACCATCTATTTATTTCTATATCACTATTCACTGGGGAGGCCTCAAAAATCTCAATCGAATCCATATTGTATGATTAATTTGCAGCAATTAACCCATTAAAAGCTAATCTAACCCTAATTTCCAGTCTCAGCCCCTTTCGTTTAATTTTTCTTTCTTTCCTTCATTGATTTATTTTTCTTATTGTTTTACTGATATGCATATGTAAATTAATTTCTGATGATTTAATGTAAGTTTATAACTCGATAATCATGCATTTTACTCATCCCTATGGAGTATATTTTACTCATCAGTTTCAAATTCTTTAATTTATTTATTTTATAAGCAAAAACAAAGAGAATTGTTGGAGAAACAGACAAGCTACGCATGCATGTCCAGTTTTAGCTGCTTCCCAAGAGCATCACATGACTTGAGAGCTTTCATTTTCCCAAGTCGTGTAACCAAATATTTCTGCCTTGTGAATTGTGAGTTACTCTAGTTTTCAAGCCTTGCTACAAAATACGTTGCTGCCATCATCAGCAACACCTATTTGACCAGAATCTATATTATCATCAAATTAACAAATACTTTTTCCCTTGTGTCGACTCAAAATTTCAAACCGGATCATTAATTTTTATAGATTATGGGATTGTCATAACGTAGTATATAAATGTCATTAACATAAAAGAAGCCAAAAATTATAAACTTCATCCGTTCCTAAAAAGTGTGCGCATTGAAAAATGGCACGAATTTTAATAAAAAGTGTAATAAAGTGAATTTGTATGTTAGTTGGAGATTGTTGACTTCAGTCTCACTTTTTGATACTTCAGCCTCACTTTTCTGATACTTCAGCCTCACTTTTTTTAAAAATTGTGTGTATGTTAGTTGGAGATTGTTGACTTTTTTTATAAAGTATGTTTCTAAATAAGGGATGCGCACACCTTTCAGAGACGGATAAAAAATAAAAATTGCGCACACTTTTCAAAACAGAGGAAGTATTATTTTTAATTGTAGACTCAATAAAACAATATTTAAGCCAATATTTAGCAATTGAGGAGTATATTATGTTAATTTGATAGTACTATGCAATTTGAAAGTACGTCTTCGTCGGCAATAAATGGAGTATATTTTTTGAGTTAGCGGGAACTAGCTCCAAAGACTCGTGGTCACTATTTCCGTGTGATTGATTGCGGATGGAATCCTCTGTCCAGTGTCCACAATCTTCTGTGTGTCACCGTATGCCACTAGGAATTTTTATATTTTTCAAATATTTGTTATAATTACATAATATATCATTATTAATATTTACAACAAAAAATTAGAATTTTAAAAACTTATATACTATAATTTTGGAATATCTTTTATTAAAAAAATACTTATTTTGTTGATTATTCCATAAATATGATATATAAGCTTTTAAAATTCTAATTTTTTGCTATAAATATTAATCATGTTGTATTATGACATAATAAAATTTTATTTTATAACAAATATTATTAATCGGGATGGGACAGAAGATTCCATCCCGATTGAGCGATTCATATAATTGGAAAATGATTAGAGAATGAAGAAGATCTTATTATCTTTAAAAAGAAATTCTATTAATTATAGGAGTATAATTCGTTCATACTTAAAAGAAATGTGTGAAGAACATCACTAATAAACGAATCAAAATGAAAGGAAGAGTATTTAAAAAAATCAAAGAGAGAGAGAGAGAGAGAGAGAGAGAGAGAGATACCTCAAAAGTCAAAACTGAAAAAAGAAGTAGAATAGACTGAGAATTCAAAAAGAAAACCTTTTTTAGGTGGAAAGTTTAAAATGAAAACTTGATCTCGTGGTCATGATAAGATAATCTCACATAAATCTGAGCGCGTAATACAAGGGACTCATCTGCCCAAATTTGTTTTTCACATAGGGAAAAGAATGAAGACTCTTCAACATATTTTCCCAAGAAGGTAAACCCTTTTTTCCTATATATGCTGGGAATAATTATCGAGAATATAGACGTTTATCTTTAGAAATCTATTCCCCTAAAAATCCTTAGAAAAATATACAATTAAAAAGTATATCTCCTTAATGACAAAGTATTCAGTAATTCAATGCAACATCCTTTTAAAATTACAAGTGGTATTTATACATCATAACAATTTAAAGCTCAACATCGTATGCAGCCATGCAGGTGAAACAACTATTCACACAAAGGTGGTAAAATACTTGCACACAAGTGAGATTTGAAACCAGGATTATTCGATAAAAAAAATAAAAAATTAACGTGTCTCAGTTTAACCACTTGGGTTATGTCTTCTAGACATATTCAATGCAATATTAATAATTCACTTTAGAAAGTTGGATTTTTTAACATACTTATGGGATTGAAAAGTGTATTTAATAAAATCTTGATAAGCCAGTCACACACCCCTACATCCTCCTTAACCAATTTACAATAATAGAATTACGGCGGTACGTCAACCTAATCAGAATTAATTTTGATGATTTAGGTCCGACAATTTCATGAAAAACAACCTAGAGAGTAGACATGTCCTTGTGTCGTCAATCGGGAAATACAGAAAATGACATATTGGAGCCACTTAATTTAATTTGCATAAATAAATATCAATAATACTTTGGAACTGAAAATAAAAATAAAAAGAATACCCCATGTGTGTATGGCCCTTTGCCCACTTTAAAGAAACTACAAAATGAGACAAAAGAGTACCCTAGAGGCCTAAAGGGGGCCCTTTAATTATGGCGCAAAAGAATTCGCTTTTCTTTCATTTACTTTTTCTCCATTTTCTCATCCTCATTATATTTTTTTTCCCTTTAGTATTAGGTACCATTTATTTATGTTACATGATTCAAAAACTTTTTCCTGCTTTCTTTAGGCAAATAATGATTCAAGCAATGTTAAAAGGCTGTGCATCATCACTAGCAATTAATTGGAACTAAAAAGAGTCACAGTGAAAATCCTTTTTCCCCAATCTTCACTTATATTTATGGAATATTCTCAAATGCCTCCTATTTTTCTGCATTGGATTCAAATATCATGCAAAGCCTTTTTCCCCTCTTTTTCCTCATATTTAAACTTTGACTTATTGCAGAAGGATTAAGAAATACTTCATAAAGCATGTAAAGTATGTAGGTCCCGCATGTCTACCCAATAATTGAGCCTTAAATCAAACTATTTATGGAATGTATCATTTAGAGTGAGACAACCCAATAAGAAAGTTGTATCATTTGAAGAGAGACGGAGGGAGTAATATTATAGACATTAAAGAGTAGGTTGGATAAAAGAAGGGTTTACAGGAGAAGAAAATATCTTATATTAATTGCCAATATATTGTTATATGCTTGCTAGTATTAGTTGTGTGGTGTGGTCCAGCACACAACTACAGTGAGGGTACAATTGGAGAGAGAGGGAGAGAGAGAGAGACCCACTCACATTAATCACTTCATCTGTCCTTTTACCCCATGCATTATGTATATCTTGTAACTAGTAGTAGTATGGTATTGATGAGTGAGATCATGGCAACAATCTTGATGGAAAGCTTCCCCTAAACATCTTTTTCCTTTTCTTTTTCTTTTTTTCCTGCTGTGTGGGTATAGTTTTTGGCCATACAGCTATTCAACTTTCTTCTACTTCCTTGTATATGCTACACAAACTTTCTGCATCAACAAAAATAACACTTTCATAACATGAAAATGGAATAATGATAAAATGGCACAATTCTTCAGTTGCTTACCAAGCTAAAGCTAATTCCTGCTTCCTAACCACCACCACCTTCTAACAGCTACATTTCAATGGGTTCTTGCCCGGAGTTATACCTGAACGTTCATTAACTGACCTAGTGAAATCCGAGTTCTTTCACCAAGTTTAGAACCTTAAAATTCATCGTAGTATAATATCAATCATACCTAGGCATTTGTAAGTAACACGATTTGAGAGAAGCCATGGTGAGGGGAGAACCACCAGGCAGCAAAGTAGTATCACTGGAGGATGCAGGCATGCCACCGTCTCCTACACCAGACGCCTGGTTCTCAGAAGTTGATTTTGTAGGAGAAGCAAACAGATTGTCTGGAAGAACGTGCTCCATGCTGATTTCATGTAAAAAGCTGGAAGAGGAAATTATTGTATCACATCAACCGACAGTTACATTCTTGGCGATCAATTAATTCAATGCGCTTAATACGTATTTCCTCTAAAGACACATAGATACCTTTGATGGAGATCAGAATCATTGTTATTAAACGAAGATCCAGCTTCTTCAAAAACAAACTTCTCATCAGCAGCAGCAACAGCGTCTAGGGCACCATTGCACTCTGCAATAGCAAAGACAAACGCAAACAGAACCTGATCAAGTTAAGGTGCAAACACTAGGATTTCTTGGGATTGCATAAATGAAAGACAAGCTATCAACTGTGCAGACCTTCTGGATCATCTTCATTGATAGCATGAGACGAAGCATTCACATGTTGATTCATGAGAAATTGAGACGTTCTTGGAGAGGAATATGGGATGCCGGAAGGAAACATTTGCATATAGTGATTGCTCTGGTTCTGAGCTTTTATGTCCCTCAGTTGCAACCCCCGCATCCTTTGACCTTCAAGTTCAATGGCATGCTGCAGTTCTGCTTCGTGTTCCAGTTTCTTCCTCATAATCATCTCTTGCGGACTGAACATCATCCTTGGTCCTGCAGAAAAAACACAAACTTCAGCTAATAACTCGTCTCTCTATTGGAAAACGAAACATCCAGTAATTAAGCTCACCAAAGGGGTGATCGAAATGCTCCCTAGAATCAATCGCCGAAGGGCTTAAACAAGACGAATACTCCCCTCTCTCCAGCTGTTGCTGCTGATGTTTCCTACAAATTGTTCAATTGAAAACTAGTTATCATTGGCTGCACAAAGATCGGAATGGAGACCAGACAGGCGTTAAGAGTAAGACTAGTACTTTTCTCGGACTTTTCCTTTCTCCTTGTAAGGTTTGACAAGCACTCTAGAATCACACACAAAATGAGGATTCCCCTTCGCCAAGATAAGCTTGACAGTCTCCGGGTGCTGAAACGTCACAAACCCAAACATTCGCTTCTGCTGGTAAGGAATCCTAACATCTTGCACCGGCCCAAACATACTTGAAAATTCAGAACAACAGAAACATAATCAGTGCACATTCTTGCGGCATGTAAAATCAAAATTCCCAACTCAATCACAATCATTTACCTAAAGTAGTTAGTAACATCATCTTCCTTGAACGTGCTGTCGGCTGGGAATGTCAAGTATATTTGTCGAGCACTTGAGCTCGCAGCAGAACCCATTCCCATCGGCGACAAGTCACCCCCCCTATCAGTGCACAACAGTTGAAACAACAAATTGAGCAACAATGGTTTTACATTTCAAATAGAAGTAAAAAATGAGGAGCCTACAAAGAAAATCCATCTGTCCATGAACCATTTCAGCAGATCTTCTGCTATATCTCATTTTTAAAAATGTGCATTCCCCCTTTCCCCCTTCTAACCATATCTTTATAACAAATTAGGGCAAGAATAAACACAAATCAACTCTGCACAATACGCATACATTCAAAGACAATGTGCAGCAAAATGAAGTAAATTGCAACAGAATAATGGTGAATTAAACGTAAAGAAGGCGAATTTGGGGAAGAATTACCTTAGGTTGTCGTCCATGCACTTGTTATAAGCAAAGAGGTTGTGACTCCCGGAAGCCATGGCCGCGAACCTCTGGTGCTGGAAGGCCTTCATCTTCATCATCTCGGCGCTAGGAGAGCCGACATCGGCGGCCTCAGCAGCGGCATTGTCCGCGTGCAAGAACTTACAAGTATCCCCGTTCTTGCAAAACCCTCTAGCGAAGTACATGCAAGGGCGCCACATTGCGTTAGCAGCCCCTCCCTCTTCGAGATTAGCGAGGAAGGCGGCGTCATTGACGGAGCAACTCCGGCGGTGGAAGGGGTGGGGGCTGTTGACGAGGGAATCGGTCCTCCCGCTGGGGCTGATAATGGAGTCGAAATCGTCGTAAATCTGAGAGGCGTTGGAGATGGGGAGGGGCCTGGTGCGGTGGAAGGGGGAGGTGGGAGTGGGGGAAGGGAAATTGAAGGCATTGGTGTTGGGAATGACGATCCGGGGGGAATTGTGGTGGAAGTGAGGGTAAGAGAGGGGCGGGGGAGAAGAAGCGAGAGCAGCCCTAGCTTGGTAGAGGAGGAGGGAGTCGGGGCTGAAAGCGAGCCTAATCATCTCCTTCTCGCCCAAATCCTGAATGAGAATGTAGCCCATGATTTTGGAGGCGTTTTCGGGATCCAAGGCTTGGATCCTGGACATGACGATGTTGGTAGCTTCGGATTTATCCATGGAGGAATCTAAGAAGAAGAAGGAGGAGAGAGTGGTGAGTAAGTGCAGTTAGTGCTAGAAATGGGGGAAATTTGTGGAGGAGAGAGAAAGAGAGAGTAGGGTTTTAAGGAGTTGGTAGAAGACTAAAAACCTTGATAGATGGTTATGGAATCTACGACTACGAGGATTTTTAATCATGCTATGGGAATTATTAACAAATTTATTTAAGATTTTGATGCATATAACAACATAAGATATACTTATATGTGTGTGGATAAGTACTAGTCCCTCACTCACTCACCCACCCACAACAATCTTTTATTATAGGGGTGTTGTATGTCTTTTTCAATTTTCCCTCTCTTCCAATTATGTCTCTGCTCTGGTGGCGGGAGGGAGTCAAAGATTGGGGTTGGAGAAGATGAGGCAATATGGTTGGGTTGGGTGGGGTTTGTCAAAACTTGGAACCACAATTTTTGGTGGCACTGCAAACCTGCTGCTGCCTTGGCCACTGTAAAAACTTTCATTTCTCTCTTTCCTTTATTCAACCCAATCAATACTCTCTCTCTCTCTCTCTTGCTAGGTTTGGGTTTGTCTTTATAGAAGCGGACAAAAACAAGGCTGAGTTGGGAGTGTGCGTTCAGATCTGTATCAGGTAATGTTCGTGTGTCCACTGTCTATTTCATTTCACTTAATTATACTCCAATTCTGGAACTATAGCTTCCTCCCGCTGACATCATAGCAATATCCTATCCTCACCTTTGCTAATTAAATCCATTCATATTCTAATTATATATACACATGTTATGTTTCTTTCACTTTTGTGTTCTTTCATTTCTAAGTATTGGGCTTATATTTTTAACGACTTTCTCAAACATCATTTCATATGTACCTTGGCTTATTTCTTCGCAAACAGATAGCGATTTTAAGGATCATATAAGTTCTCTTTCAACAACTTATTTGATCTACCAATATTATCGCAAACACCGTTTCATAAAAGTTATACTCATTTTACTTTAACAATGATGAACTTAAACTGTTACTTGATCATTCTCGTAATTAATTTTGTATGATAACTAATTTTGTAAAATGGCATAACTAAGTGTTGGGCCGAGAAATAACTAGATGCAAAACAAAGGTGTAAGTCCATTATAAACTAGGCCACTTCAAAGAAATGGCCCATTAATAAACCCTTACATTATGCCATTCACCATTTGAAAGACTCAAGTTATAAAGTCAATTATCATTTATCAAATACTGTACATGGATTGGAATTAACAAAATTGGAATACAAATAATGTTATAAATTTCAATTCCTAGAAAAGTAGTATAATTTTAGTCATTAAAATAACACACATCATCTTATTTCACTCTCTCTATTTATGTGATGCTAACTGTACATATAACATCGTCTTACTTCATTTGTAGGGGAGAATACTTAGCAAATAAATATTATTGATCCCAATATATTTCAGTATTTCGATGCCTTAGCGACAAATATTATAGATCTCAGTAATCAATAATAGCTTAAAAACTATAGATCCCATTTTTATGTACTTTTTAAGTAAATGATGAGCATTGATACTACAAAACATGAGTATAGAGTAGTCATTATCATCCCTTTTTCTTTTTGACTAATACCTTCAATTTTTTCCTTAAAATGTTGAGGAAAACTAGTCAGTAACACATCTATTCATTGATCTATCAACATTTCATTCATCTTCTTAAACATTGCTACTTTTTGTTTTTCATTTGGGCTGTCTGGTTCAGATTATGAAACCCGAAGGAAACATCCATGATAAAAAGTAGTAAAAAATACAATATATCTACAAAGCACAACCAATTATTTAACTTAATAACCATTTTTTGTCTTCACGTTTTATAGTAGTGCACTTAAATTCTGCAGCAGGAACAAGAGCGATCGACTTAATGCAAATTCAAATTTGAATTCTACTCAATGTTCACAACCACAAACTAATTAGCACCAAAGCAAAATAAACATATACTACTATCTTGTCTTCTTCATGGTAATTAAATTCTCTCAAAATTTTGTTTCTTAGCTAGTGGCATTCTCATGGTTTGGTAATTAGTGGAGACAGAGCCTTGAGCAGGTTATGGTTGTTGAGTGGTTTGGTGATGTATCCATCTGCCCCTGCCTGCACCATCTTCTCCACCTCCTCTCCCTTGCTGTGCGCACTCAACCCTACGATCGCCGTCCTAACGCCGTAACCTCCCTCCGCCTCTCTAATTCTCGCCGTCGCTTCACTTCCGCCCATCACCGGCATCTCGCAATCCATCAAGATGCAGTCGAAACGAGCCGATTCGCTCCGGAGTCCGTCGCACACGAGCTGCCAAGCCGCCGCGCCGTTCTCGCAGCAGGAAGAGGCGGCGCCGAGCTGAGACGCCACAAACGTCGCTATCTTCCTCCCCACGGGATCGTCGTCCACCACGAGGATCTTCTTCCCCATCAACGGCTTCCCGATCTCCTCCATCTGATCAGCAGCGACTGCAACAGTCCGCCCTCTCCTCGGAGGCACGCCTCCAAACTCAGGCAAAAGCGCAATCGCCTGATACAAACGCGATCCGTGAAACGGCTTCGAAATCACCAGATCCGGCGCCGCAAGATCGTCCTCGTCGAAATTCGCAGGCGAATCCAGCCAAACCACCCTCGTATACGTACAGCAGCTGCTCTCGCTGAGATCGCTTCTGAAATTGGCAATTGCTCTGCTCATCTCTGCAAAAGGCCCCGCGCGAGTGTCCATCACCATCAACACCAATCCAGACTGCTTGCTCTGGTCCACGCCTATGCCGATGCCGATGCCATCGAGGCTGCTCAATGGAACCGATCGCGAGCTTGAAGAGCTGTAGCTGCAGCTATGGCTCGATAGGTTCAGTCTCTGCTTGATTCTGTTGAGAGTCGGAGCGAGTTGGTGGTGGTGCTTCACCACGTGCACCTTGATCCCCACCCTCTGCATAAAAGCTTGCAACACTTTGCTCCTCTGAGAGCTCTTCAACAAGAGCACTACTCGAGATCGTCGGGGTTTGGGCAACGGATCGACTGCGTTGGGGCTTCCTGCCTCGACTCGACTCAGCAATACGTTGAACCGAAAGCAACTGCCTCTCTCGCCGACTTCCTTGTCCACAATCCCTATCTCCCCGCCCATTAGGCGCACCTATACATACGAGCAACGAGCAAATCAAATGATATGAATCAAGTAATATCATTTTGAGATTCAACTTCAGCTTACCAGGGACTGCACAATGCCTAGTCCGAGACCGGTGCCTTGTTGCCCCATGGCGTTTTCTCCGATTTGAATGTAGTTCTCAAAAACAGATTTTCTCTTCTCTTTTGGAATGCCTTTCCCTGTATCATTCACCTCAAATGTGAAATCCATGCGGTTCGGATCACCACTCGAGCTTTGTGGTTCACTGTTTGGTCTATGAATGTTGAATAGGCAGCTCATCCAGTTGTTTTGGTTGCCGGAGCCAAGCATTTCATTTTTGAGGCTAGGTTTTGTCGCCCAAGCTCCGACGCTCACGTGCCCCTCTGAGGTGAATTTGACAGCATTGCTAAGTAGGTTGCTGAGGATTTGCTTCAGTTTGCTCCGGTCGCCTTTAACCCAACAACATCTCCTCACAGAGCCATCGCAAGGATCCAAGATCACGTCCACGCCTTTCTTCATCGCAGCAGGATGGTATAGATCAACCACGTCTTCCAATAGTTGCTCCATGTTGAACACTTCCTCATCAACCTGCATCTTCCCGGCCTCTATCTTGCTCGTGTCGAGAATGCAGTTCAATATGCCTTCATAATAATATAACAAAATCACATGTAAGATAGGATAATAATACTAATAACAGGGAAAGAATGCTTTTATTTTTCACTATTGGAAAGTAGAAAAGAAGACCTAAAAGGTCCCTTGTGCAAGCTTCCATCTGCAGTAGATTTTCCACCACTTCTGATCTGCAAGCTTCCCTTTTAGTGACTTCTCCGCGACACACTTCTATGAGGCCACTTATGCCTGCTAGAGCAGCACGGATGTCGTGGCTGGCACTTGCAAACGCGAGGCTCTTGTTCATACTTTTTCTCTCCGATTGCTGGGTTGATTCCATTTGGTTTATCAATGCACCGCACAGATACATCTCCCTTCTAGCAGCTTCAACTATCAGCGACACGAAGATGCAGATCGCCATCACCACAGCCCCAATCATCACTACCAGCAGAGCAAACGACAATCTTATGTTCTTGTGGACTAGGCTCGAGAACTCGTCACGTGCCACAACAAACACATACACCTGAGACAGTATTAAAAAAAAAAAAAAGGAAAGAATCCATTAGAACACATGAATCAATGAATAGTAATTGCATTTGAAAACCAGGCTTACAAATCGAAGTCCGCCAATTTCAGCTGGTGAACAGTTGATCAGGTACTTCTTCCCTCCAATGCTTAACACGCGGTCACTTAACTCGCCATTGCAACTGATGTTCCTTACTGTCTGAAGCCGGCCATTGTCGCGGTCTGACACCTTAAACAGAACTTGATCTCCATCCAAGATGATACGACTATTTGGCAGGCCTTGAACGGCCACATTCCAATCCGTTGTAACCAGATACAAGCTTCCATCATACAAGGCCGTTTGAGCAACCAAGAAATCAATCAGAGGCTTCATACGATAGCCTAAGGAAACGGCTCCGTTTCCATCCAAGCGAACCGTGCTAAGCAGCAGAGCATCTTGAGGATTTCCCCACCCGGCCCCAACTGAGGCGTATCCATTCGTATTATTCAATGCTTCTTGCAGCCAACTTGATTTAGCTAGTGCAGACGCAGGGAACTTAGTCGCCTCGCCATATAGCTTTCCCGTCTCACGATTAGCAGGCTGCAAGTACCATGTGTAATTCTTCTTCTTCTTTGCTTCATTTCTTTCAGGAAATGTTGAGTTTGAGTACAATGCATAAGGTGGTTCGTCCCCTTCTTTGCAGTACGCGAAGAATAAGCCATTCAAACCAATGTAAGATATCTGAGACAGGTGTGGTATTGTTGAAAAAGCTTGAAATAGTCCAGGAACCACCTGCAGAATTCAAAATGAAGCAAAAAGAAATATCAAAATCCCAACTCGAAATCAAGTAAGAAAGAATTGCAGATAGAATTGATATATAACAGATATACGACAACCTTTGATTCGATATTTGGAAAGTCGAGATCATTTTTATCCAAAGAGAAACTCAAGATTCGGGCCAAGTTGATGGCTGAAGCATTGTTGGGAGAGAAGAATGCAGCTACATTGTGAATTTCAGATATGAAATGTCGATTGATGTTGTGGGATATCAGCTTCACTTCCTTTTCGATTGGTGCAATTTTGTTGAACCATATTGTGATCAATAGAGCAGCCAAAGACAGCACCACAAGTATCTACACATAGTAA
Organism: Salvia sclarea; assembly: GCA_036873715.1. Lineage (NCBI taxonomy): Eukaryota > Viridiplantae > Streptophyta > Magnoliopsida > Lamiales > Lamiaceae > Salvia > Salvia sclarea. The sequence continues at coordinate 5,356,623 of JAYJMF010000002.1, read as the reverse complement.
ATTGGTGTTAAATATCACAAACTTTCCCAACAAAGATGTTTTCAATCCACAGACACAAACCGAACCGTACAAATTCCAAGATTTTACAATGTCTAAAACTCGCAATTTAAAAATTACAAAGAAAAAATAGATTTGAACTTGGAAAACTGATTCTAAAATTAATTCTAATGCGATTGAAATTCTATTATGGTTGAAAACATAAACCTATATAGTATAATTAAAACATTGCAGAAATTTCAACTTATTTCTTTCCGCCAGAGCCATTGGATTTTTTATTTTATACATTGGAAAAATCCGTTTGGTTATTATTATTAATAGGCCAAGACGGGAAAAATAATAAATAAAAGAAAAAAAATCAATTAGTTATTGTCAAAATTTTATTTATTCAATGAAACACGGATATATAGCCCAAAAACGTAGAACAAAACTTCGTTTATTTGCATCAAGTTTTCGAGGGTCTCATTCAAGACTTACTCGAACTATTACTCAACAAAAAATAAGAGCTTTGGTTTCGGCTCATCGGGATAGGGATACGCAAAGCCATTTCGCCCCTGCATCTCTTATTTTATTTATGTAAATCAAAATCATTAAAAAAAAAAAATCTTGTTATTGAAGATTTTTCTTGACAATAATTACAGCCACTTTCGCTTAACCTAATGGCGATGAATTAAAAAAATTTAATCAAGGGTAAATTTGTAAATTACTTATTATTTTAATTCTCTCTCTAACCTCTCGGAAAATATCTTTCCGGCAACATCTTCACCGCCCAAACAAAAATTAATCTTAGTAGGATCAGTGAAAATACGTACCAGGAAAATGAAGAAAGAAACGGGACGCAACACTATCCACGAACTTTGCTTCATCCTACGAAATGAAAATCACAAGTTTATAAGGAACAAACTACACATTTTCAAGAAAATGCTAAGAGATGTGTAATTCCTAGTATTATATCCCTAGAAGGCATGCATTTATGTTTGGTGTGAATTCTTTACTTATTTGACATTTGAATGAATCTTGTATAAATGCAGAAATCGTATAAATATAGAAATGATATCTTTTTCCTCACATCTATATTAGTCAACCTTCACCTATCCATAAATTACATATCAATTTGAATTAAATTTGTTCAGTGTTTTGTAGTTATTAAATTTGCAATTAACTTTGGGGTACTACGTGACCAATTTATATATTTTATTCAACCATTTTCACATGTTATTATTGTATGCTTATGTTATGGCGCGTGTAATTGTAAATATCCAAAAAGTATATCTCTAATTGTAAATTTATAATTAGCACGATAATTTTATTTTATTTCTTATGTAGGGTTCCAACTTCCAAGCAATCAGATATTTATGTGTAGAGAAATAAGAATGAAAATTTACAATACAAAATGCATTGCATTGTATACGGCATAGATAAATACTAGTAATGGAGATTAATTATAAAATATTACTAAATGAGAGCACATGCAGGAGAAATTAGAGTTGGTTAGCAACCAAAGAGGCATATACGCCATGCTTGTTATTCATCAAACTCCGATGCTTGCCTTTCTCCACAATAACTCCATCTCTCAAAACGACGATGAGATCCGCATTCTTGATCGTGGACAGCCTGTGCGCCACCACTAAGGTGGTTCTATCCACCGCGACGCGGTCCAATGCCTCCTGCACCGCCTTCTCGGACTCACCATCCAGAGCGCTCGTCGCCTCGTCCAGCGCCACTATCCTCGGCGCCTTCACTATCGCTCTCGCTATTGCCACCCGCTGCTTCTGCCCTCCCGACAGCTGGATTCCTCTCTCCCCAACCCTACTCTCATAACCCTAGTTCACCAATTTCTGAATCAGATTTGGATGCGATCGAATTAATTGATTGATTAATACCTTGTCCATGGCGCTGATGAATGTGTGGGCGTTGGAGAGGCGTGCGGCCGCCACGATCTCAGCCTCCGTCGCGTCTCCTTCTTTTCCGTAACCGATGTTTGCGCGGATGGTGTCGTCGAACAATGCCGGCTCCTGACTCACCACTCCTATCTGCTGTCTCAGCCATTTCAAGTTCAGATCTCGGATTCCTACGCCGTCTATGCTTATTACCCCTGAATTTGGGTCGTAAAACCTCTGCAGCAAGGAGATGATCGTTGATTTCCCGCTGCCGCTCTCTCCCACCACAGCAACCGTCTGATTTAATATATGGAAATTATCAAATTAAACCTGCAACGCTATCTATTAATTGAATAGCAAAAGGAAAAGTTTACCTGGCCTGAATGAATAGCCAAGCACAAATCTTTGAAGATTTGAACACCAGGTCTACTAGGATATCCAAAACTAACATTCTGGAAAACGATTTCCCCTTTCATGCTCTCTAATCTCGTACCGAAATCGCTACGTGAATCTATCTCTGCTTTCTCATCAAGAAGCTTGAAGATGGAGGCCGCGCCGGCCTTAGCCTTGCCCGAGTCCGGTGCAAGGGCGCCGGACTGTGAAATGGCGGCCGCCGTCATGCTCAGCCCAAGGAAAACACGAAAAACGTCGCCAAAGTTGATCTTTCCAGCATCCACGAGGCGAGCGCCGGCATAGTAACTAGCTGCATACACTGTATATAGAAAGAAAAAGGACAAACCGAAGCTGCCTCCGCTCACAAGCCCTTGCTTGCTGCCTAATCTCACCGGCACTTTGCATTTCTCGCGGTATAGCTCCGTCACCTTATCTTCACCACAGAAGGAAGCCACTGTTCTAATGCTTCCCACAGCTTCACTAGCTACTCCACTTGCATCCTCGTACAATTTCTACCAATCAAAACATAAATTTGTTATGTGAGGATATTTTGATTGATTGATTGAGATGTGATGTGATGTGATGTGATGAGATAGCTAAATTAACCTTTGTATCGGCAGCAAATCCACTGACGAATTTCATGTGAAGGTATCCATTTAGTCCAATGAGAGGCAGCATGGGCAGGACTAGTAGGGAGAGCTCCCAGCTTGCTCCAAAGGCGATGATGCAGCCGGCAACCATGGTTGAGATGTTCTGCACGAGCAGAGCAAGGGCGTCCCCGACTAGGCTTCTGAGAGAGGCCGCATCTGCTGAGAGGCGCGATCCGAGCGCGCTGCTGGAGTTATGAGGCCTCTCGAACCAGCTGATATCCATGTGGACTACTTTGTGGAAACACATGAGGCGAATCCGCCTGATCAGCCTGCACCCTGCCACCGCGAACATGTATGTCTTCATCGGGGTGGTTAGGAGGGACGCCATGCCAAGAGCTACGAACATGGATGCCCAGAATCTGGACTGCTTCTGCAGCTCGTGGGGTGGCTCGTAGAGGGACTTGATCGCACCTGAGAAGAGGAGGCCGAAGAGGGGTAGCGTTGCCCCATTCACAGCCGCGGATAAGGAGCCGAGGAGTAGTTGTGGGAGTTCTGGTTTGTTGAGGTGTGCTAGGTGGGGGAGTGGCCTTCTCTCCTCTGACATAGGCAGTGATGATGGAGGTGGAGTTTTTGGTTTTTCGACGGCTGGTGTGATGTTGTTTACTGTTGTTGATGATCCTTTAGTAGTACTGTTTGTTGCTAACTCTTTGTTGGCTGCTTCTTGTAATTGCACCAGGTGGCTGTATGCTCCAACTCTTTGCAGCAGCTCTGAATGTGTACCTATGGTTTGTTCCAATGCCAAATTCTGTTACTTGCTGTTGATTCAAATTTCAAACAGAGGAAAAAGCATTGGTTTCAGACCTTTTTCTACAATCTTGCCATGATGAATGACAGCAATGGAATCAGCATTCTTGACTGTGCTCAAGCGGTGTGCCACCACGAGCGTCGTTCTGTTGATCAAGGCGCGATCAAGCGCCTCCTGCACGAGCCTCTCCGACTCTGCATCGAGGGCACTTGTGGCTTCATCTAGAAGCAGAATCTTCGCGTCTTTCATAACCGCTCTGGCTATGGCTATCCTCTGTTTCTGCCCTCCCGACAGCTGAGTCCCGTTGCCACCAACCACGGTGTCGAGCCCCTACACGTGTAAGATGTAAAAATCTATGAAGTTAAGCTTCCTACAAAGATAAGAATCACGTTTTGGAGTCTGACCTCAGGCAGTTTATCTATGAAGTTGGCAGCATTGGCAACTTGTGCAGCCATTCTGATTTGGTGGAGAGTTGCATCACTTTTACCATAAGCAATGTTTTCTTTGATGGTTGAAGCAAACAACACAGGCTCCTGGCTTACTAGCCCTATTTTCCCTCTCAGCCACTTGAGCTGAAACTCTTTGATATTAACACCATCAATCATAACTTCACCACACTGTGGATCATAGAACCTCTCCACAAGACTGATCACGCTCGATTTTCCACTCCCACTCTCTCCAACGAGAGCCAACGTCGTCCCACTGGGCACCGTGAGAGAGAATCCGGATAACACCCTCTCACTAGGCCTAGATGGATAGCTAAAATGCACATCCCTCAGCTCCACATCCCCATTCATGTCATCAAGAACTAGGCCACTCATGTTGTAAGGATCGATATCTGGCTTTCTCCGTATCGTCTCAAACAATTTTGCAGCAGCGGCTTGGCCAGCAGTGAACGCCCTCAAGCATGGCGTCACCAGCCCCACGGAGCTAGAATAAGAAATTGAATCTCATTCAAATTTGATCCAATAAGTGATAAAAAAAATTCAAATGAATGTAGATGAGAAAACTCACAAAGATCCCATCACAATGGCCATTGTTACATTCAATACATCTCCACCGGTATACCCTTTCTTGACAATCATAATGGCCCCAAACCATATAGCTAAAGCATAGCTACAGAAGAGAAGCAACATGAATATACCCGAACCCACCCCTGCAGCCAGCCCGATCTGCACGCCTGCTTCGTAAGCTCCGTTCAGAGACTTGTCATATTTAGCAACAGCACGCTCCTCCCCCGTGAAGGATGCCACCTGCATTTCGGAAAATCAAGAAAATCACCAACAACAGCCAGAAATAAACAAGTAGTTACCAAATGCCATTTTCATTACATCTCTGATTGAGGTGATTGTCTGTTCAACCACTACAGCTGCTTCTGAGTAAGCAGATTGGCCTCTTGCAGTGAGCTTGGATATAAGTAAAGTCATCAAAGCTGCAGATATAATTAAGAGAGGGATCACAGAGAGCAAGATTGAAGCAAGGAGCCATCCTTTGATGAAAGCTATCACAATCCCTCCCAAAAATGATGTGGACAGCTGTATAAACTTTCCCACCTGTATCCACTAATCAATCAATATTTGAGAAAAATATATCAAATTGGACTATTTTAGCCTACCTTCTCACTCATAGCATCTTGAATGATGACAGAGTCGCTGGAAATCCTCTCCATAATCTCTCCGGTTTTGGACTCAGTGTCGAAGTATCCAATGTCTTGCCTCAGCACAGCTCTGAGGTACAAGCTTCTGATGCGCGCAGCCTGCCTTTCCCCGGTGATCATCCAGCACGACACCTCTGCCATGAAACGAGCGGTCAAGCTCATTCACACTGATCATCTCATTGATTAATTATTGTATTACTTACGCGAAAATGTTGCAATGCCGGACCCCAATGCAAGATAGACGTACTTGAGAGACAGCTAGAAGTAAAACAGTAACAAATTAATATAACAAATTGTGTTAGCATTTGATGGTGTGATGCATGTTGTAGTATAGTACCTTGGAGACTTGTTGAGCAACTGTTTTGGTTGGGCCATTGTGAGCGAAGGTGTCGGCCAGCTCCCCGAAAATGAGAGTCATTAGAGGCAAGCAGAGTCCGCTTCCAACGGCTGTGATGGCGCCGATGAGCATGAGAGCGTGATCTGGTCCATCCGCGAAGGAGAATAGTTTGTGGTAAGGAACTTTGCTTGCTTCTTCTCTTCTTCTACGTTGCTCATCACCCATCTTATTCTTCACAATCTAACTATGATTTTTTTCACAAATAAGAGTAGGATATAAGATCATACATAATATCAAATGTCTCCCTTGTGAGAGCTTGTTTGCTGCACCTCACTATTATATAAGCTACTAAACTTCTAAAGATTCCTACCATCAAACTTATGATTCTGCCTTCATTGAATCAGTCTATTACACTTGAGAGGAGACTTAAAAGTTTTGAGTTATTTGTTTTGTTGTTAAGAGTGTTATAATCAAGGTACTTAACGTGGACTGAATTACAATGCCTTATATTGGCCCCGTTGGAGGGCATGCAAAAGTAAACAAGAACTTCAAACTATATTATTATCTATATACATATAATGGAATGTGCAGAATCAGGAGACTTCAAAACCAAGTAATATCTCGTCTACGCATTATTTTACTTCATTTCACAACTCTGGAAAGCTGAGGAATTCACATGAATTTGGGGTAAAGTAATTCAAACAAGGGCTTTGCATTAATCACGTCAAGTTAGTCCAAATAAATGTGCAGATATAGTGCTTGCCAATCTGTCATATGATATTTGATCAATTATTATTCTCAAGAATCTCACTAATTAGCCCACCAAATGCAATTTTTCATAGAAATTACTCCATAATAAAATATAAAGACCTAGATGTTGGTGACGGATCAGATCCGATCCTAACCTTAAAATTGTTGTATTGTATAAAAGCCTACAAACCTAGGCTAGTGGACTAGGGCTGACCCTATTTTTTTTATAATTAAATGCAGAAATTTTAAAGGCCGCATCACGGAGGATTCGAATCCGGAACCTTTGGTTCCGGACATTAACCTTCTACCACTAGGCCAACACACACACGGGCTGACCCTTTTTTTTTATAAATAAATGCAGAAATTTTAAAGACGGCATCACGGAGGACTCGAACCCGGGACTTTTGGCCCCGGGCATTAACCTTCCTACCACTAGGCCAACACACACACACGGCTGACCCTAGTTTTTGTTTCTTAGCGAATTTGTATATGATGAATTAAATAAATGAACGGGTGAATCCAAAACAACTGCACATATTTACTAATCTATTACTACAAAATATATATCATTAAATAATAAATAAGTATTGAAATCCACCCATAGAACGTGTATAAATTTTAAATGCAATTTTATGAATTTATACTCCATGATACTAGTATATAATAAGAGGAAAATGGAAAATGGAAAATGTAATGCAAACCAGAGATGAATATTAGATATAAGAAGGGGAAAACTCAAATATAACTGTGATTGAAAATAATGATATATAAAATATAAAATACTATCAGAACCTTATAAAATTATTAGGACATTATATGTTTAGAGATAGGAAAAATTGCAACACTGCTCCAGGCATTAGGCATATAAGGACCTATCAAAATTAAGTCCGACTTCTTTTAGTATCGGATTCTCTTGGTACAATCTATACATAATAAAATCAACTACATAATATAGCAGTTGTTTTGCGTTATAATAATTAAGTATATCTAATATCGGATTTGTAAATGCAAGAGCGAAGAATATTTTGAATTTGTCACAATCACAGTTTCAAATTTGCAGGCACCATCAGATTATATACGTGCACAATTGCTTGAACAATTATACAAACACTTCCTTTTTGTTATTACCTTTCCATACCAGAAACAATAAGAAAAATGTGCAAAATGCTTTTTCTATCAATGGAGCTAATTAACTAACTGCCTAGCTAAAAAATGGAGTTAATTAAACTGCCGTTGACAGAATTTTTATTTCTTTTTGTCATTTTCACTCCTTGAAATTTGTTCTTTTTTGTATAATATAATTGCATTAGGCCTAAATTTGCATCTAAAGGCCTAAAGTCAGTCCCTTTTTTTCATTCCTTGAAGTTAGTCTTGAGCTTGTATTTTTGTGAATGAAAATTATTGATAATCTTATTGCATGTATGTTTCAGTGTTTCACAGTTGCAGATTGATTTTTTCTATAAAGTAAGGTTTATTATTGGTTTTCTTAATAAAAAAAAGGTTATAACCTGGAGGTGGAGGGGGAGCACCTTTTCCCATGTTTATATATAGCAGAATTATTTTTCAACAATCCATGGTTGCCATTTCGTGTTCTTTGTTTGGTGCAAGAACCTAATTCCGTGTACTTAATTCTAATTTAATGATTATCGGAATTTAATTCTACTTCTAACATCAACTTATATCCACCGAATATGACCGTTTCACGATTTTTTGTGGTATACTTTTTCTTTTCTCGCTGATGCATATAAAATTTAAACTTAATTCAGTGGAGCTGCCAATTGTTTTTTTTTTAAATGTTTTCTATCGTGCATGTAAAATTGATACATCGGCCCAAAACAGAACACCCTAAAATTATCAGCAAATATTAGTTCTAGATAACTGGAGACGGCAAAGTGCAAAGTTCGTATACATTCTTTCAAACAAAGAGCAACAAGATAAATTTTATTTGGCAACTTTTCCTTCATATATTCCCAAGATAACGAGAGACGATTCTTAAGTACATATATTCCATATTAACATAAAGCATGTGAGTTTTAAAAATTAGAAGAAGGAACAAAATGAGATCTTCACAATCAATGGGCGTATCTTCATAATCAAGGTGTGGAAGGCCGCACCAAAGGTTTTTGTTTTCAACTAATAACATAACAAATAGATTGAATAATACATCCCAAGATTCTAAGCTGAACTGGATAATAATGCCAAATGTGAGGGCTTCAACTGATCTGCACCATACAGAAAAATGTGTTCACTATTGTGGTCTAACTTCACTTGCCTTGAAAATTATTAGGAAAATTAAATTACCTCTGCATCCTCAACCAACAAAAATGGACATGATGTTCAAGATATTTGCAAAGAAATTCTCAGATGTAGATCCCAAAAGCTATCTCCTTAGGATTTGCCTCAACCATCCAGGGAGCCCTATCAAACAGAACGAACAAGTGAGTAAAAACGATGGAAGCAACGGATAGGCTTGCTGCTAAAAGATCATACTTATTCATGGTAAAATTGATCGTTCCTTTTGCAGCACGGCTTAGAAGGGTTTCCCTTGCCTCGACTGCAATACCTTCAGGCTGCAAGCAGAGGATGAAATGATTTTAATGGGAAAAGAATAGTATGGTTTGTGTTCTTTAATCTTTTCGCATAGATACCTCCTCAGGAAACCAAACTCCAGGCTTTGTGCTTCCTTCTAGAATTGCCAGGGCAAATGCGGCTGTAGAGATTCCTACTGATCTGAAAAGGATTGATTGGAAAAACATATACTCCGTATAACAATAAAACTCAATAGATAAACTCCCTATTTATTAACTGACACAGAATCTGATGCACAAATTAGATTGAACATTTCAAGTGGAATAAAGAGCAGATTGCCATTGATTAGACAGAAACAAACATGATGAAACTGTACTTACTCGGATAGTTTCCTGTGGCTGAAAATTCCTACTCTAGACCTTCCATCAGAACAATCCAAGTCGACCTGTTTTGCAGTAAACGTTGTAAAAATCACTTACTGTATAGTTGCAAATTACAGATAGGAAAACATAAGAAAGTAAATGTACCCTCATTGAAACTTTCTCTCCAGCAATTGCGTCAACTTTTCTGACTATAGGGTCGAACAAGTCAACTAGCTGTTGAACTTTAGTTCTGTCTCTCAATGTTTCCTGCAGATTCATGATTCTCACAATATCATATTCAACATAAAGCAACACCACTAAAGAAAGAGGTTAGTTTACATACAGCTGGAAGCAAGTACGTCATGGCTACCATCCCCCAATTCCAGAAGAAGGGCGCAGTCCCGAACCGTGCACTCACAGTTGGTACTCCGAGAATCTCATGGGTGCTTCTGACCTCCGGTAAATTCCTGAAAGAATGATTTTCTTAATTACCAGTGAGTGGCTAGTGCACTTTGGCTCATGACGTCTTAGTCGAAAATCAAGATACCGACATGCCTTTTGAAACCTCCACGGCAGTAATCTAGTAACCTATTTCCTCATAAGGAAGAAATATTTAGGGCGTCTTCTAAGGCCATTCTTCTTAGAATGGCTATTAACAAAGAATTATAACATAGCTAATTTTATATTTGACAAACTCATCAAGACTTGAGTTAAGAAAGTAATTCATTAATGTATTTCAAAACTCATGATTTGGTTTCATAAGAGAACACCATTAATAACATAGAGTACTTGAGCCACGTACAGAACACGTAAAACCAAATCACGGCTGGCTAATTTCTTAGCGCTCGAATCTCGCGGACTAGAAGGTATTATTTAGCTGGACCCATGAAATTAATATCTTTTATCTGGAATAATCGATGCTGACGACATACAATTAAACTTACAACAAGTAGACGTCCCTCTTCCCAATTCCACGTCCAAAATCAATGTTGAGTGCCCCACTATAAGGCTTCAGTTTAATTTTCTCTCCTGTGAAACCGAGTAAACATCCAGTCAAATAAATCAATATTAGGTCATGGAACAAAGTGAAAGAGAAGGCAACGTCGATCGCCCAACCTTTATTATATGCAACTACCTCCTCTCCTAGAAGTAGAAAGCTAGTTGATAATATCGTTGGGCCAGCACCACCAGAGCCTGCAGTATAGTAATAGAACCTAAGAGCAAGAAAGGATGTTAATGGCACTATAATTTTAGAAACAAAATGACAAAAGGAGATTAACAAGTAGTTTGGTTTTCCATCTCTTTTGTATATCTCGCTATACATATTGTGCTGCTAATGCTTCTAAGGTCATACGATCAAATGTCTGTCCTCTTGTTACAGAACAATAAGAAAGTATGAGCAACCTTTAATGTTCATAACAATCAAGCTCCCCACTTTAGTAAGTTTTAAGAACTTTTCCCTTCGCCAATCAACTATGATGATTATTGTAATGGAAGCCAAAGTACAAGTCTATGGAGAAAACATAAAAATCACCTCAGCCTCTCCGGTTCACCTTTGCCCTCACTTTCGACTGCACGAACCAGCTCGGCTGCCATTACTGCAATAGTATGGGAAATTATGAATATCGGAAACTGAATATATGCCTTAAAGTCATCTGTCTACAAGGAAAAAGTTGGTCAAATGAGGAAATGATGCAAATGGGGCTAAAGGGTAACGATGACAATGAATTGATACATGAAACAAGTCAAGTGAGGCAAGATTTTGTCCCGAGCTCCAAACATGTGAGAGGTCAAGTGAATAAGATTCGGAAGATACCGAACCTTTCATCCCACTAAAGAGTTGGAGCAATTGAAATAAAGGTAACAAAAGCTAGCTGCCAAAGCACTTAAAGGGTTTATCAAGATAATGTGACAGAACTGTTGCTCACTCCTGGGTAGATCCCACCCGTCGTTATTGCTGGAATATTTGCATCCAGCGCTCTGTTCATATATGATTTTGCACGCTGCGCGGAGGTTGAGTCATCACACACATCGAGATATGCAATCTGCGACAGAAACAGTAAATATCATGCATGTGCCGTGATAAGGAGCTACTAATGAATCCTACAGAGGTTGTGGAACAAAGCATGCTCATTACCTTTGTCTCACCTTGTTCTGAATTGCAGCTTCAAGCACAGTACACTTCTCGGACTGCTGAAACGGCCCGGCAGTATGAACAACAAGATCCACACCTACACATAGCTAGCTAATGAATATTGATGGAACCTATCTAATTGAAGCAATTAGAAGCTAATACATGTATAGTCTAAATTCATCTCACAAATGGTGAGTTCCAAATCAATAGTATGATGGATCCACAACTCACATAAAAAAAAGGAACATGAATTGGAAGAATCACAAACCCTTCAAAGCTTTATCTAGTGATTCACCATCATTGATGTCAACCTCCAAGAACTCAGAGTTGCTACCTAATTTAGTCACCGCTGCAGCACCTTTTTCCCTGCCAATTAAGCACACATTGCCGAAGTATTATAAGCCCTAGTTAAAGTGACATAAACCGTTTGAATAGCAATTCAAACTAAACAATTATAAAGTAACTTTATGCAATCATTTCCCTTGAAACCGAGGAAATTGAAATTGTTGAAGGCGTGAGAAATACCTGTTTCGACCACCGATTAGAATGCGAAGATCGGGGCAGAATTTGTTGAGGGCGACGGCAGTGGAGCCTCCTACTCTTCCAGTGCCACCTAGTATCAGAACTTTAGAATTCTTCACATTTTCCGGTAGCTGAACTCTTTCGATATTAGTGGTGGTGCTGCTTTTCCGTTGAGCAGTATCTTTAGCGGAAGCGATTGCGAGATTCCTGCCTATGCCGGCGTTCAACTGCAGGCAGAATCGTGCCATCTTTGTCTCTCGCAATTACAACTACAACGGTTTGTGTGTGTGTTTTGTTTGGCGCACATATCAGTTTATCGTTATTGATGATGATGATGTGGGCTTGCTTTAGACACTCACTACTCACTACTCGACTCACGGTTGAGAATGAGATCCATGTCCCACAATTTCACACGTGTGATCACGCATGTCATTATGAATTTTAATACTTTTAATAATACGTATTTGTTTTAAAATAAATTTTTATTACATATTATGTTATTATTAATATTTATAACAAAAAATTATAATTTTAGACCTATATTATAATTTTGAAATACTTATTTTGGTTTATTATTTCAAAAATATGGTATATAAATTTTAAAAGTTTTAATTTTTTGTTATATTAGTTATGTTATATTATGACATAGTAAAATTCTATTTTTATAACAAATATTATTAAAAATATTGAAATTCGTAATGGAAATGTGGAACACGGTAACACACGGAAAATTGTGGGACAAAGGATTCCATTCGACTCAAAAGGGGTCGGGGCTTTCATAAAATTAAATAGTTTAATTGTCTGTAAATACATGAACTTTGCCAAAATTTTGATTTTTAATCAAAACTATTATTTTGGTAAAAAAATACACAAACATTACAAAAATTTGGAATTTAACATAACTCCAAAGTTCGTTGACCAATAACTTAAATTTTCGGAATCTGATTGATGATCCGAAACTACAGTTAGAAAGCTCTCAACGATAGCTTTATAATGGTGCTTGGCACATGAATCCAAATTCTAACAAAAATATATAGATATAAATTTTCAGGAAAATAACTTTTAAGTTGTTCTCTAATCATTCTCGTTGATTGCAACCTAACAACACGAACACTAATTGAAGGGTATCGTCGGGAGCTTTTTGATGGTAGTTCCAGATTGTTAATTGGGCTCCAGATAATCAAGTTATTACCCGACAAACTTAAGACTTATGTCAAATTCCAACATTTTGTAAAGTTCATGTATTTTTTAACCAAAATAATACTTTTGGTTAAAAACCAAAATTTTGGCTAAATTTGTGTATTTACAGGCAATTAAGCCAAATTAAATTAATCCAAAAGTAAACTAATACTACATGGGATTATAGTCATACTACAACTATAAATGTAGTCATACCATTTTTTTACTGAAATAAACTGCTCTGTTGTTAAATATATTCAATTAATTATTAATATATAATTATATATAATATGAGTATATTGATACATAGTAATTTTTATTTATAGAATAAAAATAAAAATATTTAAAAATCACATGGTTGGGAAACAGGATAATTACATCTAACTATAATAATTTATAAATAAAATAAAATAAACTCGGTATATGAATCGTGTAAATTAGCTTTCTTAGTTACGCTTGCTCATTAAAGAATGAATAATGCATTATCAGTCGACTAACAATAATGAACTACACAAATTTCATATTTTATAAATTACAATTTTTGTGTTAAATGTTCGTATGTATATCCAACTAAAAGGGTATTAACTATAATACACAAACAAAATCAAATGGCATTTTGACGGTATAAATGTATAATAAAAAACACTAAACAGAGAGCCCAATAGTCACGACTCACGAGTCTGTTAGCAAATTTAATTTAAAGTCGTTTTAAGCTTGTGGTTTCATAGACTCAGTTGTTACGAGTCTTTAGAAAAAACATTAATTAGACAGAATACAAAATAAATAAGGCTAAAAAGTTATACTACTACAAAACAGATAATGTACTGTGTGATTTACAACTACTTCATTATTATTTTATGAGAACTTAGATATTTTTTGAAGTTACATGTATAAGCTAAGAAAAAGTAGAACCAATATTTTTTTATTCATTTTGTGGTAACATTTATGAATATGTTTATGTACAGCTGTTAACTATAGAATGTCATTTTTTGTGCATTACGTCCAGCAAAGGAGGTGTCACTTGGTAGCACCTTTGAATAATTCTTCCCACTTTGTGGGATCGCTTCCAGGTCCGTCCCCCTGCATATCATCATATAGTATATTATTTATTTCCACAAATATTCATTTCATTAATCCTTCCAAACACAAATTAAAAATGTAGTATATATGTAGCAACTTAAAATAACCTGGACTGAGTTGATTTCGTAGATTTGGCCTTGGGTGAGGTCGATGTCCAGTGCCTGTATACAAGCTTCTGCAACTACAAGTCTACTAACCTCTCCCACCAGTTTATCCCCTGCCAATGCCATCAACAACTACTAAATGGAAACCATTTTTGTGCCAAAATAGGGGTTGCATAAACAAGCTTGTACATTTCTTAAACTGCTTGTTATTGCTGATTATCCATAATACTCAGATACAGAAATGGGAGTGAAGTAGTAGACAAGACAACCATATAAAAGCACAGACTACCTTGGCCTATAACCACTGCTCGACGTTCCCCGGAAGTGGCCTGGAGTAAAGTATTGAGATCATAAGATGTGTAGGGTCCATCTGTTAACCTACCAGGTCTGCAGACACACATATAAGAGGCAATGAAGCTTCAAGCTTTGAGAAAAAAGATCCATCCAATCAGAATCGATATCAAACCTGATTATAGTGTATGGAAGGCCAGAATTACGAACAAAGTCCTCCCCCATTTTCTTGTATTTTAGAACACCGAAAATGTTCATGATGCTGGAAATAGAAGAAAGATCAAGTCAGGAAAAAGTCTGCATCATAAATTATTTAGCTGGAGAAAAAAAATCTGATCCATTCTCACAATTGGCATAGCAAAATATTACTACTACGCAAGCAAGTTTGTGTAGTGAGCGTATGAATCTTTGTTAAGAATATAGAGTGCGCGATACCTCAGCAAAATAAAATTGGTAGTACTTCGATGCATGTGGCAAAACTAAAAACAGTTACGAGACATGCTTTCTTTAAGCTCCTAAGCAGGTAAGACCAAATCAGTAGTCAGTGCAACTCTCAGCTCTCTTCTCATATGAGAATGCAGAGCATCATTTACAAATATTATAAAAACACAAAAAATCTTCTAGTTTCACTGATTTCCCGATAAGGTTCTATCCAGATAAAAGTAGCATAAGCGTATCCACAAATGCAACTTCCACCCTAATTGCAAAGGGACTGGTTTCATCTCAGTAGGGTGTGCGCTCACTAGCATTGAAGATATCACAATATAGAAAGCATACCTCCACGGAAGTTCGTTGCACTTGGTGACTCCAACTGAAGAAACAAGAACGATTCTTTTCAATGAGGAAGGCAATGCTGACACAAGATTTCTCACGCCTACCCAGTCTGTGAAGGAATGACATCAATGGGAGATGAGGCATTGAGGACAAACAATAGGATGAGAAAACTATCAAGCTGAGAGTGGCATGGGTTGTAATATCACAAATATAGTTTTCTGTCAGAATTTTATCTCGATAAATGTGAAGTTTTAGTTCTCCTTCTAAGGCATCAGAACTTCCACTTGGTTTGTGGCATCTAAATGGCTAGTTCTTCATTCACATACCTCCCATTTTGTGAAGTGCTAAAATGAAAGCAGATTTTGCCGAGAATTTGGAATGAAGAATGAAATGCATAACCACTTAAAATTTCTAGTCGTTATATTTGATACAGTTACTCTCTAGGCAGGGTTACTGACAATAATGAAATGCAGTTTCGGAAGTGATTATGGTGGAATCAAAGAATAAATGTTTCTGGCCCATTATTTAAGAGAGGGGGCAGAAAAGACAACTACAGAAATACGCACAAACTCCGAATTTATAGAGAAAGCTACATTCTAACCTGTTTTTTCAGGTGTATTATCTCCATCCCATCTCTTAGATGGGAAGGCTGTTGTTCCAGTGCAGCAAATAACATGTGTTACACCCTGTAACATAAATCTTATATCATTTGCAACCCTCAGCATGTTGTGAAAAGTCATTTCTGTTTCAAATTCTCATATATGATTATAGAATCTTACTCAGCAAAACAACAAAGCAAGAGCTAAAGTGGATGAAAATCATCATACCTCAAATATTGAAGGATCTAAATCTTCTGGGTTCCGAGTGTCACCTTGCCGCACCTATCAAGTTTAGAAAATGTTTCAGAATAAGGCAAGCAAATTCTGAAAGAAGAAAGTTTTTTTTTCAGATGCCAAACTTTAGCAGGGAAACATTTCTCACAGTCAAACAAGACAAGCAACAACCTGCAGTTTTTCCTCATCTTGCTCACCAAAGAGAGTGGTGGCCTTCTCCGGATTCCGGAGTAAAAGCCGTGCTCTAACATTCCGATCAAGCAGTGATGCTACAACCAATTGCCCTAAATTGCAATAGTAGTTTAGAGATAAGAAAGTTTCTATTTAGGAAAAGGTTAATACATGGCTAGAAGTGTATGTTCTTGTTCTTTCAATGGGAAAATCTCCAAGAAATAAAAAAGATTTTACTGCTCATGTATTAAAGCAATGGGAAAATCATGCATAGGAGGCCAAGGATACTCCCACTCCAAGAAATAGTTATCAACTTCAAAACCTCCTCCTTAACAAAATTAAGCAATCAAGGCAGGAAAATTCAAAATCCCAATTGCTTTAGTGACCATCACTTCTAAATAAAGGCTTCTTTGACCGCGCTCAAATTCAAAGCCTTGCATTTTTACCTCTTTAGCTCCACACTTCTGGTAGCTAAATTAATCATCTTGACAGGTATCTCAACAATACACTTATTTGAAGTTGCACTCTACATAAAAGGTGAACTTGTTAGAAACATAAATCATGAATTACTAAGCATAATAACCCTTGTTTTCACTTTTCAGTTAAAATAAAGAAACTTGTAATGATTTCTTGATCCCTATAAGACGTAGTCTCCTCAAATCATCAAAATATACGAACATCAAAACTCTGGTTCCATCTTCTTCCAACTATGAGAGCTTGATTTCATGTTAGCAAAACACAAGCAGTAATCAGATAAAACATCACATAATCAAGCAAACAATAAAAATCACATTGTCAGGTATTGGGATTTGATGTCTCATCGAGGATATTAATAATTCAATACAACAGCCGGTCGAATTATGACTACTAGATTACAGCAGAGGATCAAAAGCAAGCATATGCGTCTGTTGAAACGTGTTTACATACATATATGTGGCGTGGAGAGTCAATAAATAGGAAGAAGGGGCGAATTACCCACACCACCGGTGCCGCCAACAACGAGAACAAGCTTGGAGGAAGTGTTTGGAGAAAGGGTAGTTTGGGAATCCTCTGTTGTGTCAGTGGCGGCGGATTCAGCAACTTGTTCGCTCACAGCATTTGAGCGCGACACTGGAGCTGCTATTGCTGCCTTTCTCTTCAGCTTGTAGCGAAAAGGAGGAGAATTGAGGGGCCGAAAAGGATATAAAGGGACTGAATGAGAGCTTGTTGTGAAGGCTTTTACTGAAAGTGGAAGATCGATGGCGGGAGAGAGTGTGAAGCTGGTGGACGCCATGGACGCCGTGAGAGTGTGAGAGAGAGAGAGTGTGTGTCTGTGTATATATATGCATATTCTGTGGTGGAAGTTTAGTTATGGAAATAAATTGTTAACCGCCAATCATGCGATTAAGATGAAAACTACACTTGCTATTCCCACAAAAATATGGTTTCGAATCATGGGCTCCACACTGTTTTTTAATATTCTCCGTATCTTACCCTTGAATTCATTATTTTAACGGATTATAAATTTATACGAAGGGGCAAAATCTAGTATGACATATTAGGAAAAAGATATTTAATTTGAAATATTGAATTTGTCAAATTAAATAAAAAATAAAAAATTGAAATAAAAAGTATAGAGAAATTAAGAGATAAGATTTAATTCAAAATATTTATATGGTCAAATTAATTTAAATTGTATAATATGTAAGATTATAATATATAAATAAATATAAATTAAATTGTATAATATATGAATAAAAATTATTGAAAATTAAGATAATCTTGAAAAGTAATTGATTAACTAAAATTTTCAATATATTACTCCCTCCGTCCCGCCGAAGATGGACCTTTGCTTTTTGGCTCAGTATTTAAGAAGAAAGTGTTTAGCCTTTAAAGTGTGTTTATAATTATGTTCATTTAGCAATATTTTAATAATTTATATTTCTAATTAATTTTAAATTTAAA
>JAYJMF010000002.1:5307012-5338191 GCA_036873715.1 Salvia sclarea | reverse complement strand
ATAATAAAAAGAGCTTTTTTGACTTTTTTTCTTAAAATTAGTGTTTAAAACTTCCCACTACCCTTAAAGAATGGAAACATTGTTTTTTTTATATAAATTAACTTAGTATAATAGACCATTAATTTTGACAAAATCACAAAATTGCCACTCAAATCAAAATCAATTTGAAATTGATTTCAAATTAAATTTTCAATTTGGCTCCACATTTAATTATAGTATAGATTTGAGAATCCAGTTTGTAGATAGTTAAAATTTAAACCGAGAATTCAATTTTTCTGTAATATTTTTTGTTTAAAGCTCAAGAATCCAGTTTTAAGATCATCGTATCCACCTTCCGATAAGAAAAAAGAGTAAATAGAATTCAACTTTAGCAGTCATCGTCTTTTCTTCTTTGACCAAATATTTCCAAAAAAATATGACTCCTTAAAACGAGGAAATCTTATTAATTGCAGACCAGATTCTTTTCTTCATGCCGGAAAATACGATTTATTTTCTCTAATAGTTCCTCTATATAATATTTTCCTGAAAAAATATGAATTCATCTTTGCAGCTCAAAAAATAAAAAGGAAAAAAAGGTAAAGAAAAAGAAAAAAAAGGAGAGAGCTCATCTTGATTTGTAGTGAGCTTATTAGCTGAAAAAAGAAAAGAAAAACAAAGTTGATCGAAATCAAAACAAAGAGAGTAGTACTCTGGGCTTCGGGAGTTGTACCTGGAATTTATTTTGAAAGCACGTAGCTCGCCCCTTCACATTTCGGGTGCCCCACTGCCTCACACCATCAGCACACCGAACTTTTCCCCATTTTAGAGAGAGAAAACAAAACCCCCCTCAACGATTTTCTCTTTCTACTCGAAGGGCTTTTCGCAGATCACTTCTGCTGGGTTTTCTCGCCCTTGCTAATTCTTCATTTTCTCAATTCAACTTCGCTTTCTTATTTTTTTAAGGATTTTTTCTTTTTTAATTTTTTCTGAAATTGGGGGATGGATTATGTGGGCAGACGGGTGAAGAAAAAGTTCAAAGGGCACGGCACGTTCTTCGGTTTGGTAAAGGCATACGACGCGGCGACTGGTTTTTTCAAGATCGTGTACGAAGACGGAGATTCCGAGGAATTGGAGTTGACGGAAGTCTCTTCGCTTTTGATGTCTGCCGAGCCCCCGCCGCCGCAGCCTTCGGGATCGTCCGCTGCTAGGGTGGGGCGCAAACCTAAGAAGCGACGCCGCATTGGTGTTACAGGTAAAGATGATGATAATTCAGCAGATGCTGCAACTTCTGACAGTTTACTAGACAGAGACGGGGATTCTGGGGAATTTGACTTGAATTTGACTGAAAGACTAGATTTGAATGATGATGCCGTTGCTTGTATAAATGAGGATGGGGCTGAGCTACATAACTTGGATTTGAATGAGGGGGTGAGTGTAGAGTTGGATGAGGGGTTACACCCGAATAACGAAATTATTGAAGAGGATCCCCTGGAAAGAAAGAAAATGATCGATTTGAATTTGGATGTAAATGAGGGTTTCGAGAAATTGAGTGATGAGAGAGACAGCCGATGCTTTGACTTGAATTTGCAACTAATGGAGGACGAGGTGAGAATTTTGGAAGGTTGTGATACGCGATTTGTAGCGGGTGAAAATGGTTGTTCTAGAGAAGCAATGCAGATGAAGGAAGAGTTGGTGGAGGATGATGCTGTGGGAGTCTTAGAGAATACAGATGTAGATAAGGTGGATCCTGCAGTTCACATAGACAAGAAAGAAGATAGCCAATTGAAGAACTGTGCTAATGGCGTTGATAATGAGAATATGGCTCCATTAACTGTGCAAGTCAAGAGAAGGGGTAGAAAGAAAAAGATTGTATCAAAAACCAATGTTGAATTGGCCACACAGTTAGATATTGAAACAGGGAATACGAACTTAGAGTTGGAAAGAAGAGATGAAACCCCATTGAAAAATGTAAGTCAATTAGTCGATCATGATAATGGAATCTCAGAAGCAGTATCGAGAGGGAGAATGGGTAGGAGAAGACGAGAATTACAGAATAACAATGTTACCTTGAAAACTCCTGAGACTGGATTGAGAAGGAGTAGTCGTAGAGCAAAAAGAGTTGCTTTATCTGATTTAGATCAAGTGTTTAATGAAGCAGAGTTGGTTGGCATCAGTCAGCAGTTGTCTTCTCCAGCCATAAGCAATGTGTCTGAAGAAAAGGTTACGGTGGCAGCTCATGGAAAATTCTCCAATCATGTTGCTCTTCCCCCCAAGGTGAA
This sequence comes from Salvia sclarea, assembly GCA_036873715.1. Taxonomy (NCBI): domain Eukaryota; kingdom Viridiplantae; phylum Streptophyta; class Magnoliopsida; order Lamiales; family Lamiaceae; genus Salvia; species Salvia sclarea. Next base: position 5,335,933 of record JAYJMF010000002.1, on the reverse strand, counting down.
GTTGCCGCCACCTTCTTGCGACATGGACTTAATTGGAGTTTCGCTGTTTGATTTGGTTTCCGTTTATACATTTCTGAGGTCATTTAGTACGTTCTTGTTTCTAAGCCCCTTCAAGCTGGATGATTTTGTGGCGTCTGTTAAATGTAGTGATTCATCATTATTGTTCGACTACGTTCATGTTTCTCTTCTAAAAATATTACGAAAACATTTGGAGACCCTTGCAGCTGAAGGCTTTGTCTCTGCATCTGATTGTTTGAGGTAAAATCTTCACTCCTGCTATAAATGAATCATTTACATTTGAAATCCATTTCATTATACTTATATTTTCCATATTGGAATGTCATATAGGTCGCTTAATTGGGATTTTCTCGACTTGATTACATGGCCAATGTATGCGGTTGAGTATCTGCTATTGCACAGTCCTGGTCGTATTCCTGGTTTAGATCTTTGTCAACTAAAGTTTTTTCAGAATGACTATTACAAACTGCCAATTGCAGCAAAGGTTGAGATCCTGCAGCATCTCTGTGATGATGTAATTGAAACGGAAGCCTTTAAGTTGGAGCTGAATAGGAGGATTCTGTCAACAGATAGGCAAACAGATTTGGACCGAAATATGAAACCTGAGAGCAGCAGAAAAAGAAAGAGCACAGTCGATGTTGCTAGCACTTCTTGCATTACAGGAGATGATGCTGAGGAGTCTGCGGATTGGAACAGTGATGAATGCTGTCTGTGTAAGATGGATGGAAACTTAATATGCTGTGATGGCTGCCCTGCAGCATTCCATTCAAGGTGTGTAGGGGTTGTCAGCAGCATGCTGCCTGAGGGTGATTGGTATTGCCCTGAATGTGTGATTGAAAGGGATAAGCCTTGGATGAAAGTGAGTAAGTCAACTCGAGGGGCAGAGCTGTTAGGGATTGATCCCTATGGACAACTGTATTATAGCAGCTGCGGTTACCTGTTCGTGTAAGTTCCTCTTGATAGTTAGCTAAGATATTGCATGAATTTGTTTTTTCTACAAGTTAATAGTAATTTTTACCTGCATTATCCATGTCTAATTGTATATGTTTTAGCAGTAAAGTGTTTAAATTAATGAGTTGTGAGAATTGTTATGGCACTAGGAGAAGGGAAAAATGGTAAAAGTTATCCCTTCATATTCTCTGCTTTATTTAAAGTTCAGCATACATTTTTCATTTCTACTCAGTACATTTACGACAGGGAGTTTGTGGTTGATAGTTTGATCTCTCCCCTTCGATGCTCTCATTGGTGCTTATATAATTGTGTTTTCTAGTAAGATATATAGTTTTCTTTTCAGTTTTACCATAATTGCAAAGATAAGCATTGCCATCTTATCTTATGCCAATTATAACAATGTAAATCTTAACTAGTTTGTTGTTTTTTACTTTGTTTTGCAAAATATCTGTATGGATTAGTTGTAAATTACAAGTTTGAGACTATATTCAATTTACTTTTTCACATTAATTTCATCAAAATTCAAAATGTATTTATATTAAAACCTTCGTAAGTGAATTCTTATTTATGAGTTGATGGCCCTCATGGTCTTTTGTTCCTCATAGTCCTTGCTATGTAATTCATAACTCAGTGAAGCTTAGCACATGTGATGTTTAGTGGTGGTGGCTGGTGAGAACTAATAGCATAAAAGTAACTCTTGTACTTTGTTTCTTGATCATCTGGATTATACATATCAAGACTGATCATGGTGAAAAGGCGAGAATTTCAATGATGATGGCATTGTTTGATTAAATTGTTTCAAGTAAAGTGGCTACCTTGTTTAGCTTTTTATAGTCTATTAAGCTGGATCAAAAAATGCATATTAACATCATGCTCTTGTTAGAATTTTACAGATTGGCTCTTGTTAGATACTAACATCATGCTCTTATTACACCCTAATAACTCTACACTAATAAAAACCTTAATCCACGTAGAATTTTGTGAAGTCTGTTTATTTCATTGCTGCATAGTTAATACTGTTATAGCCTTATGGGAATCTGTTGAAAAGCTTTGGAGGCATGTGGCTTTGTATTTGATCAATTAAAAGTAAGGTGTCTCACGAAAACGCTGATCTCATTCTGCATAGAAAACGCTTGTCAACTTGAAAAAATCTTGACCTGTTGACCATATACAATCATTTTTATAATAGATGTGAGGGTAATGATTGTCTCTGCTTTAAGAGCTAACTTAAAATTGTAAAGTCAGTTGTGATCTCAACCACTCGATGTGATTTAGATTACAAAATCAGTATCATTTATCCCCTACAGTCTAGGAAAATTGTGCTCTTAGTTTAATGCTGTCATCATAATCATTTTTCTTGATGAGAGGTCAGTTTGACCATGTAGAAGCTTTGTTCATCAGATCTCGAGTGGTCTCTAGAGTTTATTCATTTATTTTCGTCAGGTTTTCTTTTAGTTTCCTGGTCACCTAAATCTTGAAATCATTTTTGCTTCTAATTTATCCAATTATGCTGGCCTTTGGTTTGTCAGAGGTCTTTGCCACAGTGGAATAGAGATTTGATTGTGTTGAAAAGATCGGGGTCTGCTTCAGTTTGAATATCTATATATCATATGAATGCCAAAACTCTTTCATCAATTTAATTTGATTTGACATTTGACACTTGCTCAAATTCAACCGCATAGAACTTCAGTTGGACTTCTACCATTAGTTTTTGGCTTTTTGCACATCAATCACTGTCAACCTACGGGACGAGTCTACTCTGTTGATGATAGCTAACCACTTAGGAATCCTTAGAGTTTCTGCTTAATTTATGATATATTCATTTTTCTCAGAAAACAGAAACGTTTGATGGCATATGTTCTCAATAATATTGCCATGATATCTTTTGAATTAGTTGTTTGTTCTTACGTAGGTTGCATTTTTCTGCATCATATGAACAGTAGAAACCAAACAAACCTCTGGTGTCATTATTATCAGATCATCATACTATTAGTTCAATTTTTCCAGTAGCATGTTTTTAAATATTAATTTCCAATACTTCTAGTATGTTTCTTTTACTTGTGAAATGGCACAATGACCCTCTTTAGATAGACGAGTCGTCTTTGTATTGCGCGCTTGAAGTTTATGGCTATTATTGAGTATTTTTGTCGATGTCCATGGATTGACTCCTATGGTGCTTTGCAGGTTAGAGTCACACCATGATGAATATATGTTTTCTGCCTACAATAGAGATGACTTGAATGCACTGATTGAAGCTCTAGAGTCGTCTCCATTCATCTACGACAAATTGATTAAGGCCATCTGTAAGCATTGGAATGTAAGTCGTGGTACCAAATATGATTTGGACACTCGATCTTGCTCTATACAGTCGGCTTTTCCTGATAAAGGGCAAATATCAGATATGCTTTCAGTTCCTTCAGAAGCTTTTATCAGGAACGGCCTTTGTTCTGAAAAAAGGAAAGATGAAAAGTCTATGGTAACTATTTATTCCAGTAACGAAGAACATCTAAATGCTGAGCGTGTTACAGCATTACTGGAGACTGGCATCGATGGACCAAAGATGGAAAATCATTTAGCAAGTTCTGAAGGATCAGCTGAAGTTTCTCAGACTTCAATGAAGATCGATAACCTAAAGGAAAGTGTGCCAGAGTGTACAAAAAGATGCTTTGATACTTCAGATTGTTGCGATATTCCAGAGAAACCTGCCAATGCTGGAGATCACGATATGGCATCTACTTCTATAGATGTTGAAAAAGGGAAGAATCTACGTTCCAAAAGTTCGAGCCACAAACCGTACCCCACAAACTCTAATGTAGAAGTGCATTGTGAGACTAATTATGTGAACTGCTATGAGTTTGCTCGTACAGCTTCAGCTTTTTATGAAGAATTTTCTCGTAAATCATCAGATAAGACCTCTGATGATGCACCAAGATCTATTGAAGAAGTTTTAGCAGCACAACTGAAGATTGTATCAAATAGATTTGTTGAATTTTCTTGGTCAAATGTCCAAAATTCAAATGTGACCTCAAGGAAAGAAAGTTGTGGATGGTGCGTCTATTGCAGGGCTCCTGAAGATGAAAGGGATTGCTTATTTTCTATGAATGATAGTATTCCAGCAGTAGAGAAATTCTCTTACGAAGTTTTAGGAATCCAGTCGCGAAAAAATGTTAAGAACCATCTGATTGATGTCATGTGTCACATTATATGCATTGAAGATCATCTGCAGGGTCTTCTGCTGGGCCCATGGTTAAATCCAGACTATTCCATGCTTTGGCACGCCAGTGTTCGTGGAGCAACTGATATTGCTTTGTTGAAAAATTTGCTGCTCCAGGTACTTATATGGCCTTTTGGGTCTGTTTCCCTAAGCACATAATACCTTTTGAATCTGTATCATGATTTTTGTTGCTTAAATAATATAGTAAAAGTAAATTTGCAGTAAAAAAGTATGATAACAACAAGCAACAGAAGATTTCAGAAAACTCGCTAGTTAATTTTTTGAAAGACTGAAGAAGATTCATGACATTAAACTGAGTACATTGTTTTGGACATAAAAAAGCATTGTTTATTATCTCTAAGGCAAGAAATTCCAGCGAGGCCTGAATGAGTGAGTATGACTACAATAACCCTTAACTAACTCTACTGAAGTTTATATGAATAACAATACTAACATAAAAACTCTTGACCTAAATAAAAACTCTTAGCCCTACATCCTATCTAGCAAGGATACATGTACCCGAATCTGTTGCAGGTTTTTAGGTAGATAATGTTTAGGGCTCTGGAACAATTTTCTCTATGAAATCCGGCAAATAGACCTATAACTTAAGGATGCTCAGTCGCTCAGAGGAAAGTTCATTCTCAGGAATGATTCATTTCATGTTAGAGTGACTTAACAAATTGCTTGTGTAGCAGACGTTTTGCGATGTCTGTTATCACATTTAAGTGAAAGCTTGGGGCATGTTTGTTTACTTGTCGCACTTTTAATTTCTTAGGGTTGAATGAACTAACATCATCTTAACCATGACGTTAGCATGAATCAAGAAGAAACAGTAAAATAATTTTTGTTTTGCGATTCCTGCATGATTTGCAGTTTGTGTCGACCCTATCAGGCTATTATGCAATTCTGAATTAGCATGTTAAGAGGTAATGGTATTGGTGACATTATTGATGTTTCAGACTTGGAAGTACACAAATAGATTATTGTGAAGCCAGGGGCATGGTCTCTTCTTCACATCCATACCATAAGAGAATGTTTGAAATAATCTTCTCTGTGATGTAAAAGGATCATAAGAAATGAAGTGCCAGATGCAATTTATGTATGCATATAATATCTGTGCTCAAATAATTGTCCAAGCTTATCATTTTTCTATCGATGTATAGTCAAATGGGTGCAATTGTTTACATTGTACTGTACATTTGCTTCATTAAAACCAGTGCATTTGCATCCCTGACTAACATTATTTTACTTCCCTATGAAATGAAAATTGAATTTTCAATTCGGAGAGTTATATAGCTGGTTTTGATAGCCACATAAGTCGAGCAATTATCTATATTTTATCTGGTAGCATATATTGAGATAAATATAATAAAATTTTTTGTTTGAATACAAAGATGGATGATTAGTGTACAAGAGCTTGAATCTGGATTAGAATCTGCATGGCAATTTATTATGTTACAATAACTATGTTGAAACCCAAAAAATGTAGATAACTCAATGGATAAGCATATTCTTGCTAAAGCTATCTCTCCTTTTGATTTCACTCTCTAGTTTGTCTTAGATTACATGTGAATTATTATATGGAGTTTCTTCAATATTTTAATCTCTATTTCAATGACACTCAAAGTTATCTGGTATTATGATTAAAAATTCTTTTGTTTCCTTCCCTAGGACGAAGTCCATTCTTTCCTTTCCCTCTCATTGTTAATCATAACTACCTTGAGAACCTTACATAAATCTCGACCTATTGGGTAATGCCTCTAAAATTTTAGGGGCCTATCAATTTAATTCATTGGCATGTTTGACAGATTATGAGGGGTAAAACTAAGTAAATAATACAATTCAAACTTCCAGGTGTATATTTATACTTTCATGTTTTTAGACTTTCCATGTAATTGTTCTTCATCTTGAAGTGGGGATTCTATCTTCTTTCATTTCAAACCTGATGATGCAAGTATCACTAGGAGATAAATTGTTATTTTGTCTGTGGTTTAGTTATCTTATCTTGTAAGCTGAAGTTCTTTTTTCCTTTCCTTCCAATTGTTGCTGTTGCATTTCCAATTTTCAACTTTTGGCACCAGCTAGAGTCAAATTTGCATCATCTGGCACTATCTTCTGACTGGAGAAAGCATGTCGATTCTGTTGCTACGGTTGGCTCTGCTTCTCATATTGTCAGCAGTTCAGCACGAGCATCGTCAAAACATGGAATTAGCAGGAAGAGAGTCAAGTCTTCTGATGTGAGTGGACCATCTTCAAATGCTGCAACTGGTCTGAGTTTGTTCTGGTGGAGGGGTGGAAGGGGCTCACGTGCACTCTTCAATTGGAAGGTTTTGCCTCACTCATTGGCTTCTAAAGCTGCTCGACAAGGTTCATAGTTTTCTTTGTTGGTCCTCACTTCCAGTTGTGATCTCTGAAGTGAACAATTGACCAAACATTTCTGTGTGGAGCTGTTGCAGGTGGACGTAAGAAGATACCTGGCATAATGTATCCTGACAGTGGAGAGTATGCTAAGAGAACTAAATATGATTCCTGGAGAGCAGCCGTTGAGACCTCAAGAAGCGTAGAACAACTTGCTCTGCAGGCATGTGTATTTCACTAGTTCCTAATGCTGTCTCAGTTCTATTTAACGGAAAGGGCAAAATAAAATACAAATGCCAGAACAATCCTTTCTGATGAAGATGGACTTTCTTATAATTTCTTTTTTACCTGCAAAGTTTCTTTTGGGGTTTAGCCAAATTGTGTACAATATCAGTCTGCAAATGGGAACTACAACTTCGGAACTATGTCCCTTGCCAATGACGTCCAGACCTAACCTTTCAATGAGGAAGTACTCGCCATTGTAATGTTTTGTTAATACAAACTGAGAGGTAATGGATCTTTTCATGTTTGCAGATTAGGGAGCTGGATGCTAATATTCGATGGGATGATATTGGAAATAACAAGCTTCTCTCTAAGATAGAGAGGGACTCAAAAAAACCTGTCAGGTCATTTAAGAAGGTTATAATTCGTAGGAAGTGTTCTGAGGGAGCTGCAATCAGGTACCTTCTGGATTTTGGCAAAAGAAGGTTCATTCCTGATGTTGTTGTCAAACATGGGTCGAAGGTTGAAGATTCCTCGAATGAGAAGAAAAGATATTGGCTTGAAGAGTCTCATGTTCCATTGTACCTCTTGAAAGCTTTTGAGGAGAAAAGAATTGCTCGCAAGTCCAATACTATGAAGTCTGGAAAATTGAGTGAGAGCGGTAGAGTAATGAAGAAGTCCTTAAAGGAAAAAGGATTTTCGTATCTTTTCTCAAGAGCAGAAAGATTGGATTATTATCAGTGTGCACATTGTAAAAAAGATGTCCTAATCAGGTATTATACAGTGATATTTTGTTATATTATCTTGAAGCTGGTAAATCTTTCTCCTAGAAATGACTTCCCAGAGCTTACTAAATGAACACCTTTCCCGTAGTTGATTATAAACCAATGAACATTAGTTTTCTGTTTAAAGGAAAAATATACCCAGCAATTTTTATTGTTTGTGCATGCTCAAATTTGATGAATAAATAGTTATCATTCTCTGCTGGAGACCCCAATATGTGTAAGCATCTTCTGCTCACTATTGACAATATTTTTTTCAAATGATTCTTCTTTTCCTATCTTGGTTCGGATGAAATTGCAAGGTTACTGATCCGGTATCTTTTGCTGATATGCAGGGAAGCAGTGAGCTGCCAGCATTGCAAAGGTAAAATCCTTAGTTTGCATTATCAATGTTTCTTTGTTCTTTTTTCTTTTCCACTATGACACTCTTTATTTCCCTAACAATTACTGCTGCTTTGGTTGAAATAAAACATTTACTGCTGCATCGTCCTTTTATATTTATCTTTTCATTTTGTTGAATTTAATTACTTGAGGATTGTAAATGATAATTATGGATTATTAATGCTGCCATGATGTGATGAGAAATCACTTAATCAGTAACTATGTGTTCTCTTTGCATACTTCTCTGAACATTTTCTTATAGTCACCTCTTATTTTTTAGTATGCATAATAACGACAATTTGTTTGTTACTTCAATTAAATTTCAGCCTTTTTCCATAAACGGCATGTTCGGAAATCTGCTGGATATATCACTGCTCAGTGTAAGCATACTTGCCACAAATGCCATGATCTGAAGTTTGTGAAAACTGATACAAGGAAGGGGAAATCTGAGTCCACAAAGCTTAAAAATGCATCAAAAAGTGTAAAACTATTGCGCTCAGGGAGAGGGAGAAAAAGGGGGAAAGGGAAGCTACTAGTGAATTCTAAAAACAAAAAAGGAGCGCCTTTTGTTGTTCCTTTGCGTCGGTCAGCTAGGAATGCTGAACGTATTGCAAAAGTTCCAGTGCAGAACAGTAAGTTAAAAAAAAGAAAAAGGGGAAGAAAGCCTAAATCGGAAAAGTACAAGTCTAAGAAGCCCAAGATCAGTAGTTGCAAGAAGCAGAGGACACCTGTTACAAGCAGTTATTGGTTAAATGGTCTACGACTCTCAAGAAAGCCAGGTGATGAAAGACATCTCAGGAATAGGAATCTTCTTGTCCTTTCAGGTGAGGTGGATTGCACCCTGAATAAGACTAAATGCAGCATCTGCTGCGAAGTGGAACATAATCCTGAACTGAATTATGTGGGTTGTGAAGTTTGTGGAGGTAATCTTTAGAATTTTGTTTATCTTTACTTCATTTACACCCACATCCACTAATGTTTGCCTACTTAATCTCTTTTCTAAGAAGCTCTCCCGTCCTTTTGACTCTTGAGTTCATATAGTGGTTCTTTTGTGCAGTAAGGCCCGGTTACAGTATCTTTTATGCAACAATTTTTTATAGAACTTGTATATGGAAAAACAGTACACGAAAAAATCTTGTCAATTGATGAGGCATTGGTTTCAATTTAATTGAAGTCTTCATTTACTTCTTTGAGCTTATTTTTATTCACTCCCTGGGCAATTATCTGCAGATTGGTTTCATGGAGATGCTCTGGATCTTGGAGCTGATAAAATTGAAAACCTTATTGGCTTTAGGTGTCACATGTGTCTCAATAAGATTCCTCCTGTCTGCCCTCGTCATTGTCCAGCTGAAAGCAGCAAGCCAGAATTTTTTTCAGAAAATAACGGCAAAATTGAATGCACTGGGGAAGGTCCTTCTTTGGCCAACCCTGAGGATGGATTAGCCTTTCAAAAGTCTCATTTAGATGATAGATCCATTGATACAATTTCAAGTCTTAATATGGAGAAGCAGTTGCAAGGATCCGTGTCCAAGTCAGACCTGAAAGATAAAGACTTAGAGATGACTGAGAAGATTCTTTTAGGGAATGATCCTATTGAACTAGGTGGCGAGAAAGGAGATGCGTTGATTACTCTTGAAACTGAGTCTATTTTTCCAAACTCTGACATGGTCAAGGAAGCTGAATGTCCAACCATAGCGCGTGACCTTGTGGAGAATGGCATGACAAACAATGATCGTTCTGATGTGTGCAGCAAATAGAGCTTGTTCTGACACAACTAAAGTTGTCTAACAAACCAATTTTTGAGTGTCAGGTGATATGCTGTATGATGGGAGAGAAAACATAGAGTAGATTTTTTCATAATTTACCCTTCACAAGGCATTGTGCTAGTACTAAAGATGTTAAAATCTTTGATGGAATTTGAAATATTAGCTGAAATTCAAAATTTATGGAGATGATTTTCTTGAAATTAGAGCAAATAAAATCAATATACAGCTTATTTTCTCTTCAGTAATGATATATCCTCTATTCCATAGTTTTCCATCATTTGGAATTTGACTTAACTTGGAAGGTACTCTCTCTCTATATATATGTGTGTGTGTGTGTCTGTGTCTATGTCTATGTCTGTGTCTGTGTGCGCACACACACACTAGGAAAAACATTTGACTTTCCAGTATTTTTTGTTATTCAGCTACTTTGAGCCCTGCTTTTACAAATACATCATGTTTTATGTCAACATTAGAGGAGTCAAGTCAAGATTCTTTTTCCTTTTTGCGCATGCAGTAATTCAAATGCATCTTCTATTGGTATTTGTATGAGGGTACTATAATCCTTAATGAGAGTACATAAATTTGTGCCTGCTGTAGCTTTCTTTTTAGTCGTATGATATAATACCATGAACTGAACATGGTTTCCATTCAGTTTCTTATTAGATCTTCAGAGTCTAGTGTGATTAAGAATATGTTCAAGGCCGTGGTTTAACTTCTTGACATGGGGATAGCAATTAGGATGCTTTGTTCTTCCACTCGAATCTTCATCTAAGAATAGAACAGACTGCTTGCTCATAATTTAACTAGTTTCAGTTAATATATTCTGATTGACAGTTATTTTCTTGAAAGGTAAGTTGTAAAAAATTCTTATCCGGAAAATATCACGTTTATATGATAGTGATCTTGCTTAACTTTGTCCATAATGCTCTTTTTATGGGTCCGGTATGCAAGATGATCTCTGAAATTGTCTGGCCACTATACAAACAAATTATTGGCTTGATGCTTTTCTTAAATCAGAGATTGTGTGACAGCTATGCAAACTGTCCAGTAGCACCATGATTTGATAATTAAGCTTTTTTTCCTTGTCGACTGGTGTTAGTTTTCATGACACCCAGTACACAACACTACCGTCCTGCATGCAACTGCTGCAAGTGCAAGACGGATGAAAATTCGACTACTACTCAGATAGAGGCCAGGCAAAAATATGCAGTTTCTTGGAGCAGAACCATCATCTTGTCATATGTAGAGGTTTGATGTTCCTATTTCATCTAATTTTCTTTTACTGCCTGTGAATCTATGATGATACTGGTGATGCTTCTATAAAGTCTCTGGCTCTCCATAAGATTGACAATTTGGGAACACTACATAAATTAGCAAAAGTGTCTTGAGCAGTAATGAATATAGTTTATGGAATTCTGAGAACTCCATTTAATATTACAACAGTAAGCAGAAGTTGTGGTGGAAATTAACTAGTAGTTTGATCTTCGATGTCAAAACGTGTAGTCTCATGGAATTGACAATTGAGCTTATAGAGAGAGAAATATGTTATGTTGGAGGTTATGGTTCATTGGGTAGTGCTTGCCACCATACATTAAATGGTACGTCTTTTTTTGGTACTACAAGTGTAACAAAGTGTGTTACACTCAGATGTACATGGTGTGTATTTATTACTTCTTGAACTTAGGTAAAACTTCATCTCTTGGGGTCAACAGACAAGTGAATTGAAAGGCTGCGTCACGGTGGACTGAACCTGAGACCTTTGGCCTCAGGCCACTACCACTAGACCAACACACGCACACAGTCTTTTTCACTTTTAGTGGTTAACAGTTTAATTTGTGGATCTATGTTGCTTGCCTTTATGATTTTCTTATTGGAAGTGCAGAGTATTAACTTGACTTGCACCAACATATGATGTGTGTGCACTTTGTAACCTCATAGGAAGACACTTTTTCGTTTTTGCCCATCTTGATGTGCTTTGAACATCATAGGAATTAGGAAGACTCTATTTCGTTTTTGCCCATTTCTGAAGCAGGCAAATCGATTTTGAACTTTATGTGTTTGTTGTTTTATAGGCAATGTGATAGTTGCAAACACTGTCATTGGTTTATGACTTATTGTGGAACACATCACAATGAAGTTATAGGCTTACATTTGCTCAACTTTCTGTAGAATTTCTATTAGTCTACAAGTGAAATTGTTTTTATTTTGTAGTGAAACACACATTTTGGCAGACTGCAATGATCAGGTTATGAGGCTATTTACAATGCAGGTAATTAATATCATGGTTGATCAACTTACAGTGTGACCAATCTTGGATTTTGCAGGTGAAAAATGGGGTTTCTGTATCCTATTATATGACGCAGCTATTGAAGACAGATTCAATGATGCATCTTCTCAGCTTTGTTGCAAAAGCAGAATAAGCATGGTAGTAAGAATTTATGGGATCACCATCTGTTTATAAGCACATTATAAATGGGTTTCCAGAAGAAGCAGAGAGAAGTAAATTTGGATAATGATCTTATTCTTATTGATTGCAATTTGCAAGCATGTAACGTAAATTTGGATGTCTTGGTATTGGTCGATCCATGCTGAACAAGTATGCCGCAGTTTGAGATGGACCCATCATTTTCTTATGCAAAATGGGATTCGTGCAAAATCAGTAGGTTGATGTATTGCATTTACTAAATGTGGTTTACCACCATTCATTTCAACTTTTACTAAATTGAACAAGAGCCGTTTTAAGAAGGATTAATTATAGAGAAATGGTGTAAAGGCTGGCTGTCAATTATCTTGATGTCCCTGCAGTGTGTGTTTGTTTCTTTGCTTGCTTTTTACATATTTGTAAAGATGATGGAAAATGTATTTTGTTTTTCATGTTTCGGATTTCTTTCATACTGGATTCACCTTTTTAACATCTTTTATAATTCATCATACTGATTTTGTATTTTCAAAATCTCGCATACGTTCTTTCATTCAGAGGGAAAATACCCAAAACTAGCACTATTTAAACATAAATTAGAAATATTAGCACTCAATTCTTAAATATAGAAATACTAGCACTCTTGGACTTAAAATGTCCAAAATACCCTTAAACCAATCATTTAATTCCCAACAAATCCCCTCTCTTAACCTACCCTTCTCTCTTCCCCCCAAATGCCATTGCCGCTGCTGTTCAGGCGCCCCGCTGCCGCTGCTTTGCTTCCACCATCGTGACGCCGCGGAGCCGCTGCTCTATTCTGCCATCGTCACACCGCGTGCCGCTGCACTGTTGTGGCACCCCGTCGCCGTGCTGCTGCTCTGTTCAGCCATCACATCGCCTCGTTGCTACTTCACTTTCTCCATCGTGGCGCCACCGCGGTTGTCCAAATCTGCGCATCTTCTCCGTCACCACCGTTCTATTGCTGTGTTTTTTCCATTGACGCTTCGCCGCGCACCGTTTCGTCCAGATCTGTGCCTCGTCTCTATCGCCGCCTCTCTGCTGTTGCGTCTTCTCCATCGTCACGCCGCCGTGCTACTGTTTCTTCGCTACTCACCGCCATCTCCGTCCAAATTCGTGCCTTCTCCATCGTCGTTACACTGCTGTTGCGCCTTCTCCGTCGAGGCATCCACCATTGATTTTCTCGTCCATGGATTTAGATTCGCGACCGCTACACGATTCACATGTTACACGGTTAAGTAAATTAAATCGTATAACCATGTTATTCAACGTAGTTACACGATTAAATATCCGTGTAACCTTGTTATTTGTTCAAATCGTGTAATAGCTTTATTTAGACTGTTATACGATTTAATCCGAACTAAATCATGTAATGTGCAACCGTGTAATGAATTTAAGTGACTAAGGGCATTTGAGACTTTTTAATTCCAAAAGTGCTATTATTTCCATATTTGAGAATTGAGTGCTATAATTTCCAATGAATGTTTAAATAATGCTATTTTGACATTTGCCTCTTCTTTCATATTTGAGTATTCTATAAATATACTTGTAGAAAGTTGAGTTTGAAATTTTAACAAAATTTATTGACTTTTTTCATTGATATGATATCTGTAAATTAATCAACTGAAATTAGAAACGGTTTTTAATAGACTGAAAATCATAAAATGTACTACTATTACATTACAAAACCAATAAATTGATATTTTGAAATGAAAAAGGTTGTTTTTATCAATTGTCGTCTTACTCAAAGAAATGTCTTTGTCTATTATTTTTGCTGTTATTATTATTATTATTATTATTATTATTATTATTATTATTATTATTATTATTATTAGTATTATTATTATTATTATTGATTTTTTCATTTGCACTGATGTATACTATTTTTGGCCTCATACATCAAATCTCCAGATGGATTGGACGGTCTTATTGATACCCATTGTTTAAAATTTGATTATACTTCTTTACTGAAATAAGTCATAAATCGCAATGAATATGCATTTAATACTCTTGAATATCTTTTGAGATAATTAATATGCTCATGGTTGTTTAGAATCTAGTTCATACCGGGAAAATCGATTATAATCGTTATGGGGGGAATAAACCCCGATTTTCAGATAATTTAGTTATACAAACTGTAAAATCGAAAAGAAAGCGTGTCGTTGGTGGAGTGGACATACCAAAATCGCTGTTTTATTGATGTTGATAAGTGAAATGCGACTCCGACTTGTATGAAAAACAAGTGAGTTTTGCTGAGTAGAAATCCAGGAAGATAAGATAGAGTGTGATATCATTCAACATCTTTCCCAACTCCTATGATTCTTGGGTAATGGCGCTTTCTTCTCCTCCGATTCAGCCATTTTCGCCATCTAAATCCTTTCTAAGCTCCAAATCATTGAATCCGCTGCTTGTATTGTCCCACACTTTGAGGCCAGCAACATATTTTGTGCATGCAAAATGTAGGCGGGGGAGGTTCAGTGTGGCAGCCGCCGTCACTCTTGATTCCGCCAATGGCTCTGTCAGGGTGGAGAAGGAAGGCGTCGATGATCAAGCTTCGGCCGCCAATCCCTATGGCAGACAGTTCTTTCCGTTGGCCGCCGTCATTGGCCAGGTTCTAACCGCCACTCTGCTCTCAACCATGATGTCTTGTGCTAAAATTCTTTCTTAGGGAGTCTAGGGCAAATTGCGATTACTATATTGAAGGTCGGCTCATGCTTCCGTTGCCATTGCAATTGGATTTTAAGATTTTACCTCACATTGCTGAACTATGAAGTTATTAACCCTTTCTAAGTATTTGAACCTGATGAAGAAATATCTTGGCTCCTGAAAATCTATGCTTATAATAAGATTTTCTTATAATTTATCAGTAAATCGGACCTGTTTACCATGGTTGTACACTGAAATCAGAAAAAGTGACTAATTATATGTCGGGACTGCATTTACACTCTATTCAAAGGCCCAAATCAGCTAGATAAAATGTTTATCTTTGTCAGAAAGAATATTATTTAGTTTATTGTATGGAACTCTTCTATAAATTGTAAAATTTAAACGTCGACCTTATATATAGGACGCCATCAAGACTGCTCTTCTGCTTGGGGCTACGGACCGTCAGGTTGGAGGAATAGCAATATCAGGAAAGCGGGGAACAGCGAAAACTGTAATGGCACGTGGCTTGCATGCAATTCTTCCTCCTATTGAGGTAGTTGTGGGATCATTTGCAAATGCTGACCCAGCATGCCCAGAAGAGTAAGGTTTACTACTTTGGAAAAGTTATTATATGTTCTGTAATCTGAGCGACGTTAAAGCAAGCAATAAACGATGGTTCACAATTGTTTTAATGGGAAGTCAATTGACTAATTCTATTACAAAGACTGCTAAAAAGTGACTTATTTTATTCAATGAATACACAATGCTGAGTAGAGACTCTTTAGTGAGAATGTCTTAGCTAATGGATATGCAATGCAGAACAAAATATTTTAAATTCTATTCTAGTTGGTGCAAATGTATGTAGTTTTGTTTTGACATGCACGTTCTGAGGTGTCTTATTCTTCATTAACTTTAAAGGTGGGAAGATGGGCTTTCAGATAAGCTAGAGTATGATTCTGCTGGTAATATAAAGACGCAAATTATCAAGTCACCTTTTATCCAGGTAGTTTCTGAAGAAGCAATTATTTCGAGTAGAGCATCTATTGTTTGCTATCTTAATATCAATTGCCTTGCAGATTCCTCTTGGTGTTACAGAAGATAGACTGATAGGGTCTGTTGATGTTGAGGAGTCTGTGAAATCTGGAACTACAGTTTTCCAGCCGGGGCTTCTTGCAGAGGCTCATAGGGGAGTACTGTATGTCGATGAGATAAATCTTTTGGATGAAGGAATTAGCAATTTGCTCCTTAATGTTTTGACAGAGGGGGTCAATATTGTAGAGAGGGAAGGCATCAGCTTTAGACACCCATGCAAACCACTTCTAATTGCTACTTATAATCCTGAAGAGGGGGCTGTCCGGGAACATCTATTGGATCGAATCGCCATAAATTTGAGGTAAGACTAGACTAGTGATCAATTTTAAAATGGAGTGCCCCGCTATTATGGCTGACATATGAATTAGGTCATGTAGTTCGTTGTTTAAGTAACAAACTGTTTCATGTATCATATCAAGTTTACTTTTAGACAATGATAATAATTCATGAATAAATAAGATTAACCTATATAATATAGTTTTTGTTCTTTATTCATTTTGACTGAAAAGTCAACTTCAACAATATAGTATTTGTTTCTGTGGATAGAAAGGTACATGTTACAACTATTTCATTCTTGCCGGAAAAAAATTAGTATCTTTATAAAGCAGTAAAGTATAGAGACATGTATAAGAATATATTCTATAGCAATCTAGGTGTAGAATGCTAGGGTCTCACTACTAGGTTCTAGTTCTAAAATAATAATAGACTCATAAGGAAAACCTAGATACGTATATATTCTATAGCAATCTTGAAATTTGGATGTTCGGAATAACTATTGGGGTGGATTTATATAGTTATACATGGTAAAAACAGAATTATGCTTTAAAAACAAGGCTGCTTCATTGCTGGCACTAGATATTAAGTTTCTTCAACAATGTATGACATTAGTGTTCAAAAACTTATTCCATACTATTTATTTCCCTTCTTTCGCATTCAGTTGCCAGGGCTAATGTGGAAGATGAGTTTCTGCACTTAATTTGAAAATCCCATTTTAAATGATATATTAATGGAGTTGAGAGATGCAAACCATTTAATGATACGAAACAGACTTGATGTTTACTCTCTGAAGCAACTACTCGACTGTACTTCAGTGCAACACTTGGAGTTAAACTGTGAAAGTACTTTTGGTAAACAAAGATTTGTTCTTCTTGTGCTCAGTGTAATCAATTGGTCTTATGTAAAAGTAAATCTCACCACATTTTTTCCGTGGGTTAATGATCAACAGACTTCCCAGGTCATGCTTACGTTCTATAGGCATCACTTACTATATTTCAAACCTATTAACATTCTATTTTCATATATTTTGATTTTACTGTGTAATAATGAAGAAGAAGAACATATCATATTTTGATGTGTGGTTGAAACATAAAATATGCCTAATGCCTTAGTATATATGAGTTTGACTTACGGGTTTCAGATAACCTAGTTGACTTAATATTTGTCTCCCAACATTTGAAGTTCTTATCAATTATCATCCAATGTTTCCATTTTTGATATTTTGAGTTTGTAATGCTGATGACACCCTCTTCTGCAGTGCAGATCTTCCTATGAGTTTTGAAGATCGTGTTTCTGCTGTTGAAATTGCGACACAGTTTCAAGAAAAAAGTGGTGAAGTTATTAAAATGGTTGAGGAAGAGATGGACATGGCAAAGACACAGGTAATTTTTTGTCTATAAGATTATATTATAATCTAAAAGTTGTCATCAATAAGCAATAGGGGAAATATCAATGCCCATTCTTTGGGCATTTTCACAAAAATAACCGAAGGTAGTGATTACCCATACTTCCAATTTGTTTTAAATCTTACGCCAGTAAATTTCCGGGGCAGCACTCAGCACACCAGATTCACCCCTGAAAATAGAACAATTCCACATAAGGCGCAATGACATCGTGTTGGTTATGTGTCCTCCTTCCCGAAATCCTTTCATCTTCATCCCTCCTCACTACCGCTAACAAACCGCTGTCACCACTGCACTACTGTTAGCCCCAATCACAAGCTTTGCCAGCTCTTTCATTGACGTTTACCCTAAGTCCTCCGACATCATCTTGTTTTCCTTCTTTCTACACATTCCTTTTCTCAAAATTAATCAAATTTCAAGTAATTTGCCGCCGAACGATTGGATTCAGAGAATTCTAACTTACAGTTGCGGTCTCGAATAAGTCGTGATCGGATACAACTCCAGAATAGGTTCTCTTAGCTTACATCAATTGAAAAGCTCGTCTGGCATGACGGTTTTAGTTTCCATGTTAATACCAAAGTGTGACATAGTTATATATATATGCCCCCAAAACCTAGGAACCATGCTTCTTTATGTATTCAATTTTTCTTCTTAATATCAATAGTGCTTCTTTCTATGACAATTGTATCATGAAAGGTCAGTGGTCTAGATTGGTTCCTACTTACTACTGTGGGAGGGTAGGAGAGTTTCTTTTTGATCCTCACCCATATATAAACATAATAGTTGTATATAGTTAATGATTCATTGAATGATGATATTATATTTTCTTCTTTGCAGATAATTTTGGCGCGGGAGTACTTAAAGGATGTGAGCATCAGCAGAGATCAAGTAAAGTACCTTGTCATGGAAGCCCTCCGAGGTGGTTGCCAGGTTTTGGTTTGAAACTCTTCTTAATTTTCCTAAAAAGTTCTCTTAGACCATTATGAAAGATTATACTCATTAATATTGACATGGAACTTTCATCCTGTATTGGTTAATTTGAATATTAATTTTTTTATTCTTGTCTTTTTTTTTTCCTTGGGCTGGGTCAATCCAAAGGACATTCTTTAATTCCACATAGGGAGAAAATCTGTTAGCCTTATCGATGTAACTTATCATGCAACATATACTTTTATGGTGTCTTTTAAGTCTGGCATGGTACTCTGCTTTGGCTGCTAACACCAGCAACTTATCCAAACAACTTGGTGAAACTCAGTCTATACCTTCTTGGGCATATTATGTCATGCCATTTGATGAAAATGATATGCTTCTGTTTGTTTATTTTATGACTGATTCTATTTATGAAGTGTAAAGAAAATGATATAAGGCTATGTATGAACAGCATATTCTTTCCATATTCGAATTTCAGGGGCACAGGGCAGAGTTATATGCTGCACGGGTCGCAAGGTGTCTAGCTGCTCTTGAGGGCCGAGAGAAAGTTAATGTGGATGACCTGAAAAAAGCTGTAAGTTAGACGGTCTTGCATTATGTTTCCTCATCTGTCATTTTATTACAAATGGCGGTGTCTAAGAGATGCCTTAGAGTCAAGTATGATGATATGAGTATGACTACAGGTGTTCATTTATCAAAGCATGGAACTGATTCTTGAGCATATGTTTAATCGAGTTAGGCTTTACCGTAGTTAAGCTGACAATTAAGGCAAACCTATGGTGGCTATTTATCAGCCAAAATACTTAGGTGATTGTTTATTGGAGAGTTGTGGGACTAAGCTTAGTTGTTAAGGTTTTACATGGGGTTCAGACAGGATCTAGCTTTTATGACAAACCTCTGTTGCCTGTGAATCTCACATTTATCTGAAGACCTTGAAAGCAATATAAGTGGGAATGCCAATGTGATGTGACCTGCCAATTAGAGATACCCAAACCTCAACCTGATACATAGTCAAACCGGACCAAAAGATATTGCTACAGGAGAGAATCATGACAGGTTGTTGTAAATGCAGGTAGAACTGGTTATCCTTCCACGCTCCGTCTTTAATGAGACTCCACCTGATCAGCAAAACCAGCAACCTCCTCCACCTCCTCCGCCACAAAATCAGGATGCTGGAGAAGAGCAAAATGAAGAGGAAGATAAAGATGAAGAGGTCTGCTTGTTCATTAATTTTAATTACTTTGCTTGCCTGTTCCAGTCGACCATTTGTCACAAATTGGAGGAGTAAATAAACTTCCATTATGAGGAGAACTCCAAGAATTTAACCTTGCTTATTATCATGAATGTTCTCTGTGGTAATAGGATGAGAATGATGAGGAGAAAGATGAAGAGAACGAGCAAGAACAGGACCAAATACCCGAGGAGTTCATCTTTGATGCTGAAGGAGGTTTAGTGGACGAGAAACTTCTATTCTTTGCACAACAGGCACAGAGACGAAAAGGGAAAGCTGGGAGAGCAAAGAATGTTATCTTTTCTGAGGATCGAGGGCGATATATTAAGCCAATGCTTCCGAAGGTCAGATGTCTTTTCTTTCATCTCATCCTTGAGGAAGCTTTACTTGGTTGAGACATTACTACTTGTAAAATCACTATTGGAAAGCATCTCTTTTAAACTTCTATATAGAATTATGTTTAGTTGTCTAGAAACTTCTCTTAACGAGTTCTATATTGACAAGCAGGGTCCTGTAAAGAGGTTGGCTGTTGATGCAACTCTTAGAGCAGCTGCACCTTATCAAAAGTTGCGAAGAGAGAAGGATATCCAGAAGACTAGGAAAGTTTTTGTAGAAAAATCCGACATGCGCGCTAAAAGAATGGCTCGGAAAGCAGGAGCCCTGGTAGCGTAAAAAACCCTTCATTTGATTCTTACTTCTGTCTCTTAACATTGCTTGGTAATGCTATGAGAAACAATAATTTGTGGCTTATATCAACTAGGCTTGTTCAGATACTCTGTTTGAATAGAAAGATTTTCTCTTAGTTAAAACTATTAGTACAAATTAGTAGCTACTAGATACAAATCCACAGCGATCGCAGATGCTAATCTTGTATACATCTATCTGCTAAATGTATAAGCTTCTGGATTTCTTTGTGACAACATAATTAGTAATTGAGGTTCTACTTATAATTATGGCAGGTCATATTTGTTGTTGATGCAAGTGGAAGTATGGCACTGAACAGAATGCAAAATGCCAAAGGTGCAGCACTTAAACTACTAGCTGAGAGTTATACGAGCAGAGATCAGGTGCATCTAAAATGATCCTCTTCCTTTCCATGTTTCTTGGGATTAGTTTCTGTCTGCTCAGTTTTTTCTTCAGTTTCTCAATCAATACTGTTCGGGAGGTGGCCTTGCATGGACTATTTTGAAGTAAATAATGCAAGGGGGGCATGGAAATGAACTACTTTTTGTTCTTATTTGAGGCTTGATTAATTAGGTCTCTATCATACCGTTCCGTGGAGATGCCGCAGAAGTTCTACTACCTCCTTCCAGGTCAATTTCCATGGCAAGAAAACGTCTAGAGAGACTTCCATGTGGTGGGGGCTCCCCTCTTGCCCATGGTCTTACCACGGTATGCAGATTGATATTGTGATTTTCACTGAAACTCCATTAAAATATAATGATCTGGAGCTGTTCTTGGATATTATTGCTGCGATGAATGAGTTGACCTGCTATTTTCTTCGGTTTTATTCATCTGTATCATATGGATAAAGATTACTAACAGTTACTGATTGCATCTCATTTACACTTGAGTAATAGCTAGATAATCTTTAATAAGTTCGTTTATTGTTTTCTGTTCCCTTGTTTGACCAAACCTTTTCCATAGGCTGTTAGAGTTGGGATGAACGCAGAGAAGAGTGGTGATGTTGGGCGCATAATGATTGTTGCCATAACAGATGGAAGAGCCAACATATCACTAAAAAGATCTACTGATCTAGAAGCTGCTGCTGATCTGCCTAAACCCACTTCTCAAGAATTAAAGGTAAAATATCAAAGACTCGTGGAATGTACTCTATTTAAATTACTCCACTAGATCTTAATGAACTAGTCTCGTTTCTTTCAGGATGAGATTCTCGAGGTTGCAGGCAAAATATTCAAAGCAGGGATGTCGCTTCTAGTTATTGACACGGAGAATAAGTTTGTTTCGACTGGTTTTGCCAAAGAGATTGCTCGAGTGGCTCAAGGTATGTAGCATTTAAGTACTAGTGCTACTATTTAGACTTTTGCAAAAGAGCTTGTGTTTTTTAATGTCACTTCTGCATTATATTTCCAGGAAAATACTACTACCTCCCTAATGCTTCAGATGCTGTAATCTCAGCAACTACAAAGGATGCTTTGTCAGCTTTGAAAAACTCATAAATATAATAAACAGAAGCATCAGACAATGTTACTTAACATATATGGACCGTGGTGATTGGTGAGCAGTATGTTCAATTTTGCCCTTTGTGATGTTGTTTGTATCTACAGAAATGTAATTAATTCACCCAAAAACTTGTACTTTATTTTATATGTTGATAATAGAGTCTATCTTTGTTACCGTGTCGAATCAAGCTGGACAAAATAAATATACGAGCTTTTCTTCTAATTTTCATTTGAATGTTTTTTTTTTCTTTCGCTTCAACAGTTAAGATGCAGATTCTCTCTCTTGGTCTGTCTACTAGAAACGTTGAGAGTATATTTTTCATGATAAATGATTTTGGGGATTGGACACGAGATATCTTCGTTTCACACAAAATAACAGATAGATTTTTTTGCCAAAAGGAAGTAGCAGGAAAATTAGGTGATGGATAGACTAAAAGCTGGTGAAAATAACTTTGTATTTTGTCTCATGTGATCAATTATAAGATGACCACTATTCATTGTTGTGACAAAAAAATGTGACAGCCCCCCTGGTAGTGGTAGTGGTAGCAGTGAACTCTGGTTGGAGCCGACAATAAAAAATGTTAAACAGTTGGAGATAGAGAGACAGACAAAATGGACATGATAGTGCAAAAGCAAAACAGTGGTAATTAACTTGTGTTGCAATTTCAATAGTACTTGAATAAAATTTCCAGCTGCATTTTGATTTGGCCGGATGTTCCATTTGAGAGTGTGAGTAGGAACTAGATTAATGGATATATCATATATATATATATATATACCTCCTGAGCATGGGTCCCACAAGAATTGAAACCCCTTTTACCACGTGGCCTTCATTCTTTTCCATTATTAAAAGAGGAAAAAAACATTCAAGTTGAGACTTGAGATCTATATATATATGTGTGTGTGTGTAGAATCATAGTGATTTGCATAGCAGAAAGGAAAAGAAGTCATATTATAGCTAGTTAAGTTCCATGGCTCATCATCAAATCTTCAAACAGCCGTTCGATCCCGACATCGATTTCTCAGGGCTATGCCAGCTGCAAATCGATGAAGATTTCGATATCCATAGCTCAATAAACAGCATTTTAGGCGATGAGTTGGTGATGGCTGGTGAGGCGATGACGAAGGAGGAGGATCATGATAAAGAAAGGAAGAGGAAAGCAATGGATATGATGACGAGCACTGCTTGTTCATCATATTCATCACCTCAACAAAACCCTAATGTCAGCAGATGATCAAGAATTGAATTTGTGTGTGTATGAATTGATTGATTGATTATTAACCATTATGTATTATATATGCAGAAGCGTCGAGGAAGAGGAAAGAAAGGTAGAGGCAAGGAAGAAGAAAAGGGTGCAGGTGAAGTGATTCATGTAAGAGCCAAGAGAGGCCAAGCCACTGATAGTCACAGTTTAGCTGAACGAGTAATTACTCCTACTTAGCTTAATTTTATTAATTAATTATCTCCCCCAGAATTTACTTAATAATGTGCATATATATTACAGGTTAGAAGAGGAAAAATTAATGAACGACTACGGTGCTTGCAAGATATCGTTCCTGGATGCTACAAGGTACGTACGTATATGAATTAATTAATTTATACTTTGTGAGAATATTTCTAAGCAAGATATGATGAAATATATATATATATATAATGCAACAGACAATGAGCATGGCAGTGATGTTGGACGAGATCATCAACTACGTGCAGTCGTTGCAAAATCAAGTGGAGGTGAGTAAGAGAGAGTCGATTTAATTGATAAAAGGGATTAATTAATTAGTAATTAATTGTAGATTGCAATATTCAGTTTTTATCGATGAAGCTGACAGCAGCAAGCTCCTTTTACGACTTCAACGCAGACATCGAGGCAATGCAGGTAATATAGATAATAGCCCTAATTAATTCATCCCCACATCAAATATAGTACTCCACTGTTTAATTAATTAATTTCAACGTTTTTAATTCTTTTCAGAGAGCAAATGCATTTGAAGCAATCAAGGGTGAGAATGAAGAACTCCCTTCTGATTCTGCTCAACCACCCCATAATTTCGCTTATTATCCACAGTCACACACCACATCAGGATTCATTAATTAGTTAATTAGATTCCATTCTTTTTCTAATTAATTAATTAGTTTGTATTATACATGGCAAAGAGAGAGACGGCACAAGTACTGTAGTCAAACTCAAAAGATTGATAGTTTGTAAACCATTTATTAGTAGTTAAGTGTGTAATTAATCTGCATCTGCATGCAGTAGGTTTGAGTGTCACATCTGTAACATAGTGTTTATATATGCTGAAATTGAATTGAATTGAATTGGATTGGATTAATGTGGTTATCTTAATTTGGACTCCGATTTTAATTATCCATGCACTCCAGATTTTAATTTCGTTGTTAATTAGTCAGTTTTCTTTTAATAACTTTGCGCTATATATAGGGAAACATTAATAGCATTTTATTAATAAAAAAGATAAAAAAATAGCATCTCATTTCACAAATTTGCACATGCAAATTCGTAAAATAAATAACTATTTTTCATCTTTACTATACGAGAATGACTATTTTGATACATTTCCTCTATGTATATACATATATGTCCAACTTAAAGCATTGCGTTGCATTAGATTCAGTCTGCATGATAATAAGTTTATAATGTTAAACTTTTTGAGATATATTATATTATTAGTTGTACGTAGTGATGCAATTAACTTTAGTGTGAAAAGAGATTGATGATGTATATCAGTCTTGATTTATATATGAATTATTAATATATCCTTGGGTTTGAGGTGGATGCGTTTGTTTCATAAATCCACTAGCTGTTCATCAGTAGCTATCAACTATATAAATAGAGAAATATTAATATTGCATGTCCAAATTAAGGTAGGGCCTCAACAATTTGATCATTAGCAGATAGAATATCTTCTTTTTGAGACAACGCGTTTCATTGCTTTTCTTCACATTATCCACACAAACTTTTTTGATTTTTTTTGAAGATACGATAGAACTTGAGTTTATTGCTCAATAGGAAAATCCTACAACACATACATACTCACTACGCCTAGCTAGGGTGCATATATATATGTGAAATTCTATAAATCGATAATTGTTTCATAAATTTTACTAATGTTTTTCAATGTGCACGTGCTTTATACTAAGGTGTGTTGGTTTTTTTTTCTAAAAGTGTAGCAGTTCATGGGGTGATCTAAACTGGAAATGTACATGTTAATTTGGATGAATTATTTGACCTTTAACTAGAAGGAATTTTTTTTTTTTTGCATAATATATCTTGCTATATTTAATATATGGTGGCAGTGGGTCATATTAGATTTTGGTTAGTACGTACTATAAATGAAATTATGGAAGAATGGTGGCTCCCGCTAATAATATATATAGGATCTTAACTTGATATTTAATTTGATATTTAATTAGGTCAGTACGTATATATATTGACAATTAGAACTTTTGAATTGCTAAGTTTAAATGTCTGTTTTCCAGCTACCTAATAGGGAACTCCTTTAACGATGAAATATAATGAAAAAATGTAAGATTTCTTTTCGATTTAGAAAATTTGGGATCAGAGTATAGGATTAAAACAATAATTCACATGTGTATCATTTATACCTCATGTTTTGCGATAGATTTCTATTCGTAAATCATATAATTGAATGTCTATCATGTCAAGTACATTCAATATGATTTAATAAGAAATATGATAGTTATTAATTTTTTTATTAGATGATGCTTTAAGTGGGCCAAGCGGATCACTGCCGGGTGCCGGCTAGATCGGCTATGGGTGCAAAGCAGCTCTGAGCTCTCTATATATAAATTAAAAAATTAAAATACAATCCTATAAATTATTAAAAAGGATTAATTAATTAACTAATGTACATGTGACTAACATATTTAGTTGACATCGTCTGTTTTTGGCCAACGACGTGAGATATTAAGATTTTTGTTCCGATTCTCATTGCAACCCTAGTCATGTCAGAAGTTCGATTCAAATTGACTGTTAATAACACACATGATCATTTGCACTAGTTTTGATTTTATCTCCAAACAAATTTAATCACAGTTAATTAAGAGCATCCCCTAGAAAATGACATTAAATTAAGATAAGTAATATTGTAGCCAACAGTTAATTATAAGGAAATTAAGCCGTTGAGAAGTTCAAGTAGATATTGAGATGGAACCCAACAAATAATGCATATTCCATATCTCATGGATGTTGCCAATTCATGATATGAATGATTAAGAATTGGGATTTTTATTTGTATTTTTTCTCCCTATATATATTCGTTTTTTTATATATACAAAATATAAAGTGGCTAAGCTAGATGCAGTGCACAGTCTTGAAAGGACAGGTTGAATGGGGTAGACTCTGTTTCAAAGAGGGATGAACAATGTGTGTTTCCCCTAATATAATGAACCCACTTTTTCAATAAAAAATAATGTGGAATCCCTTTTGACCAATTGTTGCATGTTTCTTGGATTATATTATTTATATATATGCATGCACAAGGGTGACTAACCATGGCATGGCGACATGGCGTGGCCCCATTCTAACAAATTTGATACATGTATAGTCGCTTTATATTCTTCATGAATATGACACTCCGTTTCCTTTGTTTCAACTACACATATATCCTAGAAAGAAAAAAAAATGCGTATATATAAGTTTATAATTGAGCGTTTCAGAATTAACCAAAAAGTTTATTTATAATTAATTGATGTCATCAAAAATATGTGTAGTATATATAATTAGGTCTTTTGCCAAGGCAAATCATTAATTAATTAAGGAAAGCTAGCAAAAACACATTTTCTATTACCCGTACTTAGTGAAACGTAAACTGAGATTCACAATAATATAATTCATATATTAACTCCTTGGTCCTTACATATATACTTCCAGTACTATATATAACTAACATTCATGTTTTTAATATTAAGTTTTGATGGAACCTCGAAGCCTAAAACTCATAAATAATAAAATACCCATCAGTACTATATCATGTATAAATTTAAAAATGTGGTCAGGTACTAGATTTTTTAATTGTATATATAAGCGGTGGATTAGGATACTGGAGCTTTTGGTTTATTTTAAGTTTAAGAAAGCGAACTTGGCTTGAATTAATTAGTCATTTTCGAAACTTGTCATGAACTTGGCTAAAATGGACAGTGAATTAAATTAACGAACAATTAATTAAATCATAATATTGCTTCAATATCCCAGCTTGAGCCCATGAATAGTAAATCCAATGAATTTTAGGGAGTCACATTTATTTCTATCATACAGTATATGAAAATAATTGGTTACTTATGATGGAATAAATTAGGTAAATAGATAGGACATCCACCGGGCCCAATTGGCATCCAAAGTAAGTAGTCCATCAAACCTTTAAACATGGTGCGATTATAACCTATTCGATCAATTTTTTTTTTTTTTTTAAATCAGATAAAGTTAGTTGTTAGTAGTTAGTTCACCAAACACCAAACACTCCTAGATTATTTCATCAAGTCTCCTTATAACTCCATAATTCGTTCCCAAATGGAATCGAGCTCAGGTCTTCCACTAAAGGAGAAATCCGGTGGCCAGTGGGCTAAGCCCTCTGGTTCTACTCGATCGACTTAATTACTCACTAAAGATAAAGATTTGTCCCATGTGAATATACGTCGCCATTTGCAACCCACTTTAATCATATGATTATGAATTAATACTGTTTGGTGAAGGCCCCCCTTTATTGCGACCGCTATTAATTATTCTCCTAGCAACCGTTACATTCAAGAATCGAAAATGATATGCCACAAACCACACCATTCACACTATATCTATTTTAGCGATAAATTATTGTGTTAATTGTAAACAAAGCATGATTGTATGGAATTAACATATAAAAAATTAGAGAAAAAATAATTATTTTAAGCACAAAAAAATATCATTGTAGGGAAAACATCACACTTTGTTAGTAAAAAATATAATCTCGTCTGAAATAAATCTTGACAATCCATCAAGAAAGATTTATGAACTAGATTGATTTCTAGCTAACACAATTTTATTTAATCCTTTTCTTATATATATATATATATACATGTAGACTTACATAACTTTGAATAATTTTTTGGTTTTTGTATTTAGAAGATGAATAATTAAGTACAAGACTCGTGAGGGTGGATCATAGAGGGTGCTAAAATAGGCCGCTCATGGATACTTTAGGCCCAAAAAAGCCTAACCAATTAAGCCCAAAAGATTCTTAGTTCTACTAAATAAGATCATAATATAAGTATGGTAATTCTATTCATAACCTCCCATTTTAGTCACTATAGCCCCCTATTTAAAAAAATAATAGTAATATATTTACTATTTCATTCTCTTCACATTAAATATCTAGTAAATTTAAAAACGTAAAAAATGTATAGCCCACAGCGCTGAAAAGATCTGCAACCACAAATGAATAAGGATCTATTGAAATTTAAAAAAATTGAATATAACACTCCTATAAAAATATAGGGACTTCAAGAAGTACTGTTTTTTGAAAGGAAAAGAAAATCTCATGAATGTAGATTTATATAAAAAATAAAATTTCTCATTCTTTGACTAATATCTTTGCAACTGACAGAAAAGAGAAAAAGTTTAATTTACAACTGTCAGATAAGAAAATTTTGATGTCGAAATTTCTAAGATCCTATTTAAACGCACATTTCAAAAAGCGGCATTAATTATCTAGTACCATATGATAGCTCTATTTTCTAACACAAAAATATATATAGTAAATAGGTAAGCAAATATCGTATCCACATGAACTGTATATCGAAAACTAAGTAGGTAACTCATTTTAGTATTTTATTATTATTCAGGCAAACGAAATTGGTTTGTATTTTATGCTGAACTCCAAATTTAATCAGAGTAAAAATAACAAAGATATAAACAGGTGATGAAAAACTGACCCTAGGAATGCATTTCTACCTAATCAAATTCACACAATTAACCTATTAATCTGTTTACCAATTTTAATCCACATTCAGATGAAGGATC
>JAYJMF010000002.1:5278318-5297516 GCA_036873715.1 Salvia sclarea | reverse complement strand
CGTCTCAAAATAATTTATTATGATTAAATAATATTAATTTCAATCACTTTATTAATATTCTGGTTGGATAAATAAAAGGACTTTTTATTTTCTCATAACTGATTCGATTTGGGATAGACAAAAAAACTATAATTAATAATGGATTGTAAAGTGATTCAAATAATTATTTGTGTAGGTTTTATTACTTGGGTTTTGTAATTTGCGAAAATAGGGTGATATATGAGATTAAATAAGATGGGCTGGAAATTATGTGTGGGTGTTGGTGGAGCTAAAAAAAGGAAAAGTGAATATTGATTTATAATGCAATAAAAGAAATTAGATTAAAGAAAATTTTATATAAGGAAAACTGACGTGGCTGTTGGGGAGTGAATTGGAGGCTGAGGTGGAGGCCTTGACTCCAAATTCTTTAATAGAGAAGAGTTTGCTCATGTTGATGATAATAATTCATACAGTCTTATTTATATTATTAATTTATATCATTAGTCTTGTTTATTAAAATTAAAAGTGAATTCTATCTCCCTGCGAAATTGCCCGGACGTGAAATAGATGAAGGAATAATGATATTTAGTGCTTTGGATGTGTTTATGGATAGAAAATTCAAGTTAATTGACAATTATGGTAATTTAGTTAAATATTCTAAATTACTATATATGAAGATGGTATCAATTGTAATTTAAATTAAAACCAAATATAGTTTATTATCTTGCTTATATAGCACTGCCATATCAAATGTGGG
Source organism: Salvia sclarea (assembly GCA_036873715.1). NCBI lineage: Eukaryota > Viridiplantae > Streptophyta > Magnoliopsida > Lamiales > Lamiaceae > Salvia > Salvia sclarea. The sequence continues at coordinate 5,296,780 of JAYJMF010000002.1, read as the reverse complement.
CACGTTAAGTCGTGCCTACGGTGGGTAGGGAAGGGGAACTGGTAATTTGAATTAGGTACAAATATAGTTTTTTTGTTCATGTGGCAATGCCACATCAGCCGTGTCCACGTTAAATCGTGCCCATAGTGAGAAGAGGAGCGGAATTGTCAATTTTAAATTATACAGTGGAACCAAGAAGATTATGGGAATTGCCACGTTAACAAATGATTCTTTTTTATTCTTCTTTCTATTACATTTATTAATACAGTCTATGAAATATAAATATACAATAGTTACTCTTTATTTCTTTTCCAGTCTTTCACAGTAATTATATTACAATAAATTGAATAAGTACAATTATAAGTTAATGAATTGTAAGATATACATCTTAATAATATTCCAATATTGGTGTAACATGAAAAGAATGTGAAATTTCTTACAATTACTTAACTCTAATAAGTTAATTAGTATAATTTTCAAGAATTGTGTGCAACGCACACACTCTTTGCTAGTTAGAATAAAGTAAAGTAAATTAAATTGGATTTAGGATGAGGATCAAACCTAGGTATTTTTATTTAAGTGAAAACTTTAAGAAGTAAAATATGAGGAAATAAAATAATGTGATTTTATTAGGATAGAAATTATCATACTTTTTGTGGATGTCCAAAATGATTAACTATGTCACACTTTTCATGGATGGAATTAAGGATTTAACTACAAATTTTTTTGTCATCGCTAATTCAGCATTTTTTTGTAGTGCTGTAAATGAATTATTCCTTTTTTTATTTTTATCTTTGTTCGAGTCGAGCATGTTGATAGAGATAATAACTATACGTGACCAAACAAGGATTTCTTATGCTAGACTAGTGGTTGAAGTGGATGTTACACAGCCTTTAAAATACCCTATTCCTGTTGAAGGGGAGGATGGGATTGCGGTGGATCAGAAAGTGTATTGTGAGTGGGTGCCACTCTATTGTAAGAAGTGTCATAGGATTGGTCACATCTGTAGAGAGGAGAAGAAGAGCAATGTACCAATTAATGCTCCCCGGAAAGACATACAGAGAGTGGCAGAGGAGAAATGAGGACACGGTGACTGTAGAAAATGAAGCAACTACTGAGAAAGAGAATATGCAAGGGGCTAACGGGAAAAAGAAACTAAGCAATCAGGATTGGTCAGTACCAAGAAGATCAGCCCCCACTATCCAAGTGGGTAATATACATGTGCCTACTGGGAATACTTATCAGGTGATTCAAGATGATAGTATAGAGGAGGGAAGTGTGGGCAGGGACCAATTCCCCTTGGTGGTGCCATGAAGATCTTAATATGGAACGCGAGGGGCTGTAACAAGCCCTTCAAACAGAAGGAGATCCGGATCCTTCTAAACACACAAAAAATAGATATAGCCGTGCTCTTGGAAACAAGGATCAGGAAAGAAAATCATAAAAAAATTGTTGAGAAAATTTGTAAGGGATGGGAGTGTATACACAACTATACTCATGCTGCCAATGGCCGTATTTGGATATGCTGGGATCCAAGAGGGGCTCCCATTAATACGTTAGAGGAGCATGAGCAGGCAATGCATGTGGAGATTCTGGATATGAAGGATGGTACAAAGCAGCAACTTATAGCGGTGTATGCTCTGAATACATTGGAACAAAGGAAGTCATTATGGAGGTTTATTGGTGGGAGGTGTAATCAGAATTTTGTTTTGATAGGAGGAGACTTCAATAGTATTTTGTATTATGAAGATAGATTAAATGGTAATCCGGTTACTGAAAATGAAATCAAGGATTTTGTTTAATGCCTTCAGGTTAATGAGCTGCAAGAGATAAGGGTTATTGGAGGGCAGTGCACTTGGTGTAATAATCAAGAAGGGGAGGATAGAATATACTCCAACATTGACAGATGTTTTGCAAATAATACGTGGTTTAATGACTTTGCTCAGGTTGTGGTGGAACGGCTTGAGAAGAATATTTCAGATCATTGTCCTCAGCTGCTGCATTTTGAGAGGATCACAAGAAATCTGAGAGCTCCTTATAGATTCTTCAATGTGATAACTGATCATGTAGACTTTGGGCAGATTTTGAGTGAGGGATGGAGAAGGCAGTGTCACCACAACAAATTTTTGAATATTTGGTTTAAAAGTAAGGATCTAAAGCAGTAGTTTAAACAACTCAACACAACTGTGCTTTGTAGAACAGCTGAGAGAGTGGCGGATTTTAGACTACAACTCAAAGATACTCAACGGCAGATGATGACTGATAATAGTAATAACCTTCTTAGAGATAGAGAAAAACACTTGTTAGTAGAGGTGGAAAGATGGAGTAATATTGAGGCAAAGATTTGGTACCAGAAAGTAAGAATAGACTAGTTGAAGATGGGGGATGCCAATACTAAATTTTTTCATGCCTATGTTAAAGTACGCATAATATGAATGCCATTAAGTTGATCATTAGAGAGGATGGTAGCATATGTCATACGCAGGCTCAGATACAGAATGAGGTTAGACTTAGACAATTTTACTTGAATCTTATGGGAACTGCAGCTGAGGAGCTCCCCAGAGTTGACAGAAATATTGTTGAGAGAGGGACTAAAGTGAGTGTCGAGCATCAGATAATGTTATGTGAAGATTGCACCCGAGCAAGAAGTAAGAGATGTCCTATTTAGCATGGATTCTAATAAGGCCCCGGGAATTGATGGGTACAATGTGTATTTTTACAAGAAAGCATGGGGCATTATAGGAGAGGAGGTCACACAAGCAGTCCAACAGTTCTTACAGTCTGGTTTTATGCCAAGAGAGGTAAATAGAGCCCTACTGACTCTAATTCCCAAATGTGAAAATGTTTGTTATATAAAGGACTTTAGGCCAATTGCCTGTTGTTCTGTTCTATATAAAATTATCTCTAAGGTATTGGCAAATAGGCTCCAACTAACTCTCCATGATATAATAAGTGAAAGCCAGTCCGCATTTGTGAAAGGGAGGATGATTTTTGATAATAGTATTCTTAGTCATGAATTAATGAAAGGATACGGCAGGAAAAATATCTCTCCTAGATGTATGATCAAGGTTGATCTCCAGAAGGCATATGATTTTGTTGAGTGGCTATTTGTCAGATATTTGTTACTTGATCTGGGTTATCCATATCGTTTTGTAGAATAGATCATGGCTTGTCTCTCTACTGTATCCTACGATGTTAATAAAATAGGGAGCTGACTGAGCCTTTTGAAGCTAGGAAAGGCCTTAGACAGGGGGATCCTATCTCTCCATATCTTTTTGTGATATGTATGGAATACTTAAATAGGTGTTTGTTGGAGCTTCAGACAAACACCTTATTTAAATTCCATCCGAGATGTAAGAGATTGAATTTGATCCATATGTGCTTTGCTGATGACCTGTTGCTTTTTACAAGGGCTGATATGAGATCTGTTGATCAGCTTTTGAAGTGTTTCCAAAAACATTTCTACTGCTTCTGGTTTGAAGGCTAATCAAAGTAAAAGTTGTATTTACTTTGGGGGAGTAGCAGAGAACATAAGGGTGGAAATTCTGAATTTTTCTAGAATGTCTCAAGGCCAACTCCCGTCAGATATCTTGGTGTGCCTCTCTCTTCCCAAAAGTTGTCTGTGATGCAGTGTGAGCCTTTAATCCGAAAGATTTTTGCTAGAACCGATTGTTGGGCTGCTAAACTATTATCATATGCAGGGAGGGTTCAACTGATTAAATCGGTGTTAAATGGGATGCAAGTATATTGGTGCCAAATCTTTATTTTGCCTCAAAAAGTACTTAAGTTGATTCAAAGTGTGTGCAGGACCTTTCTTTGGACAGGGAAAACGGCTGTGTCAAGACGAGCTTTGGTGGCGTGGGATAAAATTTGTATCCCTAAGCATGCAGGGGGCTTAGGTTTGGTAAATATGAAGATGTGGAATAGGGCAGCAATATGCAAGCTTCTGTGGAGCTTGGCCCAAAAGAACGATAAATTCTGGATAAGATGGGTTCATGGGTACTATATCAAGGAAAATGATGTGAGAACAATGAGGATACCAACACAGAGCTCTTGGGTAATTAAAAATATTATTGGAGCTAAGGAATATGTCCTATAGGAAAAGGAGGACTGGTTGGTTACTCCCTCGTTTTCTATACAAAAAATGTATAAGAAACTGTGTGGGGATATACAAAGGGTAGAGTGGGACAGAATGGTATGCTGCAATAATGCCCCACCGAAGTGTCTCTTTATTAGCTGGTTGTTGCTACATGAGAGTTTAGTCTCTTGTGATTATTTGAGAAAGATAGGAATTCATGTGGACCAAACTTGTTATTTTTGTGGTCAAGCTGTGGAAACTCTAGAGCATCTCTTTTTTTATTGTGCCGTTACAGGTAGTATGTGGAGGGAGGTGACTAGCTGGTGTGGTATACAGAGGCAGCCTGTAGCATGGAGTCAAGAAAGGAACTTCTTACTATCTCAGTGTCGGACTAAGAGTGTGCATCAGACTATGTACATGGTGGTGCTTGCGGTAGCAGTACACCAACTGTGGAAGGAGCGGAATGGAAGAAGAATGAGGGATTGGAAAAATAGCGCCCAGGCGGTGGTGCAACAATGCAAAAACTTTGTGGCTTGGAGTTGTCAAAAAGAACCAAAACTAGCGAGGATGTTGAAGGATAGGTGATATAGGTTGGTTTTTGATGTTGTGGGGTGTCTATTATAGCGTGTGTGATCCAACATTCGCGAGGATGTTGAAGGTTAGGTGTTATAGTTAGCTTTTTGATGGTGTGGGGTGTCTGTTTTGGCGTGTGTTTGGTTGGTTTTGGGTGATTTGTTCTGTACAGTTTGCTTTGGTGAATAAAATTTCTATTTACCAAAAAAAACTATACGTGACTCATGCATCCCTCAAATTGCTTAGGATTTTTCAATCCCTCATGCTTGGAATAAACTTCCCTCACATTGGTAGGGATTTTCTCATCCATATATTTGAAATTGAAACTCTCATTATTGTGGTTGGTCCGACTTACCCATGTAATTATTCAAACACATGAAGCTATAAAAAGAAATAGATCCGACTGGCTTCAGCTTTAATGATATATGATGATTCGGTTGGGATGGAATGTAATTTATTTGTGGTTAATGGTTGATAGAATTAGGATTAGGATTAGGATTAGGAGTTGTACAAAGCCCTAATTCCATCAATATCATCCTTTCCTAGTAACTTCCTGAAGCCATCCCCAACCTGAGGGTACATGATGGCACCTCCATCCTGGCTATGTCCGAGCCCCAGCACATGCCCTAACTCATGCAGCCCCACCGTCTGCAGATCAAACGCCCCTCCCACCACCCCATTCACCCACTTCTCGTCCCCGTCGAAGTGCAGCCTCCCATCCGTCGGAGCCATGGCGTGCGCCAGCACCCCGCCCTTCCCATCAAACGGCGCCGCGTCGCCGTGGTCCCTGTACTCGAAGCTCATCTTGATATCCGCCCTCTCGTATTTGTCGATGTAGGTGAACTTGAAGGGCGAGACTCTCGCCCAGAGACCGGTGGCGGCGCGGATGGCCTTGAGGGCGTCGGGCCGCGTCCCCACCGGGAAGGAGTAGGTCAGGTTTCTCTTCCCGCGGGGCCACTTTGGGGAGCGCGGGAAGAAGGTGTAGTGGGCGCTTGTGTTTGGAGGGTGGGGGAAGTCGCGGACGCCGCAGCGAGGGCGGCGCATGTGGGCGAGGGTGGCCGCATCAAGGAAGCCGGTGGGAGGGAGGTTGAAGAAAGATTGGTAGGTTGTGAGGGCCTCTTGTAAGGTGTCGTCAAAGAGGTCGTCGTCCTCGTGATGTTGTGTTGGTGATGATGATGAGGGTTTATTGATGGGGTTGAGGTAGCCTAGTTTGGAGAGGTGGGTCTTCAGTTGGGAGAGGCCTTGGGTTAGGTTTCCTTTTTGGGATCCGAGCAAGGGTTTCAGGAAATCCATGGCCGAGTAGTGTGGATGTGCAAGAGATGAGTTGCACACAAGGAGAACAATAATGCCAATGCACCACACCAATGGGAACTTTGTTTCCATCATCTTCATTTTTGAGATGAATGAGAGAAGGCTAAGGAGTTTCACAAATTCAAACACCCTAATTTATAGACTACATGGATATGTTTATGTAGCTAAATGTTATAAATGTATGTCAATTTAAATAATTACTAGTATGATTTTGGAAAATTGTAAATTACAGTAGAATGTAACTGAATGAAGTATTTCATATGTACGTAAACGCAATACTCCTATATTACGATCCTATATTTGCAAGATTGAACAATCGTATAAAAGAATTGAAGGCTTATGTATGTTTTATCTATTATAAGTAGATAACGCTCAATTAAATGGCACTTGCTCATTCTTGATCTTGACGACTTCAAAACAATTCCATACAAGAATGTTGGAGATTTTTATTAATCGATAACTCATTCCTATATTATGCTGGAAGTTTAATTTATTACTCCTCAATCAATCTACATTTCTTCCGTCTCTTCATAAATTTATATTGAGAAACCATTAATCTTGTATCAGGTGACGGATTAATACTAATACTAATACTAATACTAATCCAAATAATACTAAACACTAAAAAATTGTAAACAATATGAACAAATCCCTTTCCTTTGTCTCTCTCTCTTTGCAAAAGTTGAATTCAGATATATGATTGACCAAGCATTAAATATTTCAAAAGTAAATGATATACATAGATTTATAATAGTAGCAAGAAAGTCCTGACATTGAGAGAGATTATCAAAACATAGTTGGTGCATGCAGCTAATTAATGATGATAGTAGGCTTCATGAATTCCTTGAACATCACTTTCCGTCCTGCACAAACATGAGCATACATAACAGGTCTAGGATCTTGGCTATGTGCAAGCCCTAAAATGAATGCCTATCTCCACACTCTCGTCTCTCAAAACTGATCTTTACGTTAGCTGCAGCCTTTGTAATTGACGGTCAAACTGAAGTTGAAAGGCGACACCGGGCTACGGCTTGCCCCACGGGGGCATAAGCGTCTTTTCTGGGTGCGCTCGGTGAATGCATATTATGTGAGGTTTCTTTTGTTGGGTGGCCATAATGTTGGTTAATGTAAATATAGCAACGTAAATAGATGCTGTAACTAGATGCACGAAACTGGCAACAGTTATTACTGTTACAAAAGTGTTTATTAATTCATCTAGAGGAAGGAATGAGGTTAAGTATATGAAACAGTGAAGATTATACCGAATCAAGGTAATCATTTGTACCCCCTAATAAAGAAAAATACAAACAATGCGACCTTCCAAATGTTAGTCCATTCATTCACATTGGTGACTGTTTTCGTCATAATATTAATTAATTTTGTAGTACACATTAATGAAAAACAATTTACATGAAAAGTTAAATTTATATTTTATACCCACGTGGTAAACAGTGCAGCATGGAATTAGAGGCTCAAGTGGAATTTTCGTTAATGCGTTAGATTTTCACCTATCATTGTGTAACAAGATTTGCTATATAAGCACCACATGGAAATATGGAGACACAAAAATTGATAAATATCTACATAGCTCAAAAGGCACAAAATTTGTTGGAGACATACGATACAAGTAGTGGAAGAACGAAAGGAAAAGAGACGATCAAATTTATCATTCATGTGAAAGATGTAGCAATGTGCAATATATAATATATAATAAATAAATGAATGAATAGAATTGAAATCAATTCTTCAGACCTATACCTATTTTACAGAATGGACCACAAATGATATTTTCCCAGAACTCGACAATTTCTTATATTCTAAATGAATTTCTCAAATATCATTGAGAATACTGTAAACTATGAGATGGACCTACTATGACAAGTATGCACAACCCTTCCCTTCCCTTCCCTTCCCTTCCCTTCCCTTGACCATTTAGACTAACTATATATATAATTTCTACAAATTTACAGGGGCTATATAAATATGTAAGGCATATACTTGCGTACCTAAAGCAACTGTATGCTATCTGTAGCCAAAGAAGCTGAATGAGATGCAGCAAGAAGTGCTGCTCCAATACCTGATCCATCGTCTGTCACTCTGATTATGACATGCTCGGCCACATCCTCGCCTAGTATTTGACCCACCGCTTCATTCAGATACTCTCTAAACATCGTATAGTTTGTATACAAGCCCCCTTCCACTGCTACTACAGTTCTTCTCATCTTCATCTGGCTTCCAGCTTTAGCTTTACCACTAGCAGTTCCACCATTCCCATCCCGCCCGATCTTCTTCAGAATTCCCACAATACCTGCAGCAGCCAGTCTCGCTGCTCTGCGAGTTACCACATCACACACTTTCACAACAAGCTTCCGAACATTAAGAGGAACATCAGGGATCTGAAAGCAAAGTCATCGATATGCACAGTAAGGATAAGTTGTTCAACATCTAATATATGAACTTCACAGCATTTAGGGTGCAAAGAACAAACAAAAGAAAGGAGACTCCACCTCCAAAGTGTCTCTTAGTATCCTGGAAACCTCCATCAAGTTTGGGGAATCATCCTCATGCATAGCAGCAATCATGGGTGTCCTAAAAGTTCATAACCAATCAGATAACAGCTACACAATCAAAACAAAACTTTGAAAAATAAAAAAAGGTGTAGTAATTGATTTGCTGAAGGCGCCTAAAGGCAAGCAACAGAAAAGGCAGATATTCACGTGTACATTTTTCTGAAAATCATGCGATAAAAGTTATTTCTAGTGGTGTGCAAAAAGTTAAGCTTCTGATTCTTAGAATTCATGACTTTGTCTCTGTAATTGCCATGTATGTGTCTAAATATGTGGCCGTGCCTATGCTTGTGCATGTCTTGGATATGTATAAACAATCATGAGTGTTTAACTCGTAAAAGTATATTTTACATTCTTCATGTTTTCCACAAAGAGGGTGCTAAGCTTGCTCCATCTTTTACTACTTTCTACCTATATGCATACAAAATAATGCATTTTACCAAAGAACCTGCAGAAATCAACTCATCTTCTGCATTCAGAAGAAAAAATAAAACCAAATATCACATCCATAATTGTTGCAGAGAAGGATGCATGCAGAAGATTTACATAATTGCTTTCTTGTCTTAACACTTACCAGCATTCAAACATGGACCAGATAAAGAGTTTTTATATACTGTGTTGCTATTATACACTTGAGGAAATATCAGTTTTTAAGAATGACATCATTACCTCAAGATGAAAGGCACATGTAATTTCGAAGAAACAGGTCCGAAAACATCCGACTCCTGGGACATCCGAAGAATTACTCTTCGGACAATGTCTCCCAGATACATTCCTGATATCATTTTTTCAAACCCCTGCAGCATCATATCATCAGTCATCCACCAGCATAAACTATCAGTGTATAAGTAGGCATAGTCATTGTTAAATCAAAGAAAAAGCCCAGAAAATTTTGTTAATGCTACCTGATCATTTGGGTTGGGACTTTCACCATCCAAGTCGACATCATATGATGTTCTTGGCAAATGAGATGACCAAAAGTTTCCCCATTCCATGTTGACTACCTATGACAGAAGTATATCATCAAGCCAAGAGGGACGAGAAAGACACGATTCACAGCAAATCATAAATATGGACTAATCAATGGGTTGAAAAGAATACCATGCCTCCTGACGTTGAAAGAAGACCTTGGCATTTAATAATGGCATCTGCACGTTCCAAATAACAGGCATTGGTACCAGTTCCAAAAATCACAGCAGCTACAGTGTCTTGATCATGATAATGACCAAGGGCCAACGTTCCTACAGTGTCGTTTATCTGACATGAACAAGAATAAATCTGAATCACACAACTGCCTGCATTCCGCTATGAAGTATGACGGAGAAACAGATATAAATGGCATATGACAGCAAATTTTCATGTGGCAGCAAAAATGCAACAGATTAGCACCATAAAATAAATACATAAGATTTCAATAATCATTGTCAGCTTCAAAAGGAAAATGGTAGGGAAGCTTTTTCCAGCTGAAGAAGTTCATTTGAAGAACGAATTGAGAATAAATTTCACAAATAGGACATTAGCTCTTGTGTAAGCGACACAACAGAATGGATATAACTTGGTGATGCAATGGGCATATGGTAAAGCAACTCCAATATCGGATAGAAGACTAAATATACCACTACCAAAACATGGACCAAAAGACAGACAAATGTTGGCAACTGGGAGACAGCAAAATAACTACTACATAAATGAAGTGCAGCTCATAAAGATGAAATTTCAAACAAAATAAAGCCATATATACCCTCCTGGTGGCCAAAGACAAGATGACATATTGTTAGTGTCACAAAGGGAAATAGCAATACTGATTAAGGTAGATATGAAATAATAAGGTGCGCTACAATTCTGCAAGAGAAATTTATCTTTTTTCAGTGTTTGTATGAAGGACATATCCACGAACAGACACATAATTTTTGTAGGTGAATAACTCAACATAAAAATATTTGATTTCCCTTGGACAATCATTTAACATTAAGATAACATTATATCCAAATAGATGAAATAGAGAGCTTACAAGAGCAGCTACTCGCATATTCAGGCCCTTTCTAGACATTGCCTCCTGCAAGCACTGAGATACATCTCGACCAACCTGCAATAAAGTGTCATTTTCATAAGATCTACATCTTCAACAATATTGACTTTGATGCAACAGTTTTTTTTTCAAGAAGAAATTATTTATTTGAATCTTCCATTATTAAGTTGTACATAAGACCTAAAGCCACCTGTTAGACAAAGCCATGTAAATTTGAATTAGGAAGCAGTCAAACCAGTCATGCAGGAATTCCATACTTGTTTTATAAGAATGGTCTTCTAGCACACATTTATAGCGGGAGTGTGATTATAACTTGTTTTACACCAACGAACATGAATTATGAGTAACTAAAAATAGAGGGAACCAACCATGTCTTGAATAGCGAATCCTTTAGTCCATTTTATAAGTGTTCCTGATGAAGAAGAAATTTGTTTCACAGGAAACGAAAATGTGAACCCAAGTTCCCGCGTTTCCTCAACTAAAGGCTCAGTGGCATTTTCTTCCCTTTCGACAAAATCCTTTAGCTTCGTCGCTATAAAATCAAAAAGCTCCTGAAAGTAGAAAAGGATAGAAAAAGAAAAACATCCTATTTAACATCTCGCTTCTCCGTGCAAAGCTAAAAATGGTAATGTAAGGCATAAAGATCAGTTACCTCAATTGTGCTTGTCATTAAATGCTGCGGAATGGGTTGTCGCTCAACATCAGGATCAAGAAAAATAGCCCTTTCGCCTCCTAGCTTAACCCGCAAGACGCGGAAATTAGTACCACCGAGATCTAGAGCATAATAAATGCCTCTTTCCATCCTGGAAATTTGATTTTTAATTACATAAGGTGGGAATCATAACCATGACATGATATAGGAACAACTGATATCAAGAAATAATATAAAGAAAGCTCATCAATAGGGTCTGATGAATGGAAATCTACGAAAGCATAGCTCTGCACATACATCCTGCATTATCATCTTATTGTGCAGGCAAATGTGGCTATCAACCCAAAGAAAGGGCTTACGCATAACTTACGCTTTCAGAGCAGTGCATTTAATGAAGGAACAGATATTCAACAGATGCCAAAATATTAAAAAGAAAATAAATTAAAAGGCACCAAAACCAGGACACGAAATGATAAGCTTTATCCAGTAAACCATAAAATTACAGGAAACTGATATGGAAGCAAAATAATCATCATTGACATTGTAGCAGAATAGGTATACTTAAAATTAAGGCAAAATAGCAAAATAAGTGCACTAGCAACAGATGGCAAAACAACCGAAATATAAGCGGTCTCATTAATACCAGACCTCCTTTGGCAAGTAACAACAAACCAAAAGATAGATTCCAACCAGCACATCAATGAAAAATTATTCATCAGCTTTGAAGTCAATTTCTATTTCAAACCAACTTAGCTAAGATTCCAGCTTGAGAAATGCTGGAAGGGGGGAATAACCAATAAACCAGCAAATTAAAAAATTGAAGGAACAGAAAAAACATTACCAAATTGCAAATTTTAACTCCAATAACATATGACAGATCTTACCAAGCAATAAACCAATGTAGCATTTCGGCAAGCAATTCAGAAAATCAAATGCTCTGTGTCACGGCGATTAAACCAATACTTGAAGCAACAAACACGAAGATCATCACTATCAATTTCATGAAAAATAGAATTATGCCACGCGGGAAAACAAACACCAAGCATCAAAACTGAGCAAGACCAAGGAGAGGTGAATCAAAGATACACATGCAACAGATGCAGAGGACCAAGCATTAGGGGTTTACCCAGTGGGAAGATTGTGAACGTATGTAAGAAGCATCTTAAGCTTGGAGCCGCCCTCGGAGGCGAGGCCGGCGTGCATCTCAACCGCCATAGCATCGACAACCTGGCGCAGCCGCCCCACGGGGGTGGCGCATCCCTCCTCCAGCTCCTCCAGCACCGTGACCACCCTCCTCCACCCCCGCCTCCGCCTCACCCTCCGCCCCACCATGACCGCCGCCGCCACGCACGCCGCCGCTGCACAACCCGCCGCCAAAGCTACCCCCACTTTCCCCATAGACCACGCCCTTCCCCTTCTCAAGCCCTCCCTTGTATCACTACTTCGCCTATCTGAGTCAAACGAAATCAAAATCAATCACCATAGCCAACGGAAACCGGCGAAATAAGCTTTGCTCCGGTGTTAAAAAACGCGGCGTTTCAGAAATGGGGATTTTTACGATGATAGGTATCGCCGGCGCAGCCAAACGACGAAGCGTCGGTTTGGAACAGGAAAGAAGCTGGAGCGGCCGTCGGGGTGGGTCCGAACGACGCAGTGGAGAGATTGTGTGAGTTTTTAAAAATTCTCGCTTTTTGCGACTGTGGAGAAACGCAGAAGAGTTGCTCCTCGAAGAAAAGTTGAGAGAGAGAGAGAGAGAGAGGGGCAATGGTGGGAGTGTGTTGGAAAGCGAACTGTTGGGTACTTATAGAAGGAGGTCAAATGACTAAACTGACCCTGAAAAATGGTGGAATGCCTGATTTGTTTACCTTTTCGCTGGAGCGATGTGGATTCTGGTTTGACCACTTAGAAAAATGAGAAATTTTCGCTATGCGGGAAAGGGGAGGCTTAAAATGACAGTTTTGCCACTGTCTTCTAGGGAGGGAAATGGGGCGCAGCGCAGTAGTGTTAGTAGGTTTTGGCTTCTACTATTTTTTATTTTTTTTAGTTCGATTTTCGAATCTTTTATTTTTCAAAAGGTGCAGTATCCTAAATTATCTCATTGTTTCTATTCTTTTTCTTTTGATTTTTGTGTGTAATGTAGAACTCTTTGCCAAAAAAAGATTTTACTGAGAAAAAACAAGACAAAAGAATAGAATAGGGGATAGTATACTACTCATTCCGTCTCACTAAGCATATCCACCATATTTTTTAATATGAAGATTAAGAAATTAGTATTTTTGTGTATAAAGTGGTATATCCATTTTTATTGACTAATATTCTAAAACAAATTTATTTATTTTTTTGCCATTTATTGTTACTAATGGGACAACCAAATGACATATTTAGTGGATGGGAAAAGTAATATTTAGGGTTGTCAAAAAAATTCAAAGAAGGAAATCTAAGGGTGTCTATATCTTGAAAAAATATCACTATTAGATTATTTGTTGTGTTGATAATTACTTGTAAATATGTCTTTCTTTTATTAGGAAATACTATTTGATATGAAGATTTACTTGCAAAAATAATTTGCATTATGGAAAAAAATCAGATATTCTGCACATTACCTAAAGTATATGTAGATGAAGATAATTCAACAAATCTCAAATACTCCGTATATGTTTAGGAAATTAGGACAATGAAGTCCGTGAGGACCGTGACTTCCTTTAGCTACCATTGAGGATCTTCTTAGTAAAATACTATGTAAATTTCTTGAAATAAATATTACTCAAATGGTAAATGTGTATTACATAGTTTACGTATTTATACAGTAGTTTGATCCCTGTAATATCATTTTAAAAAGCTTCAAAACGTATGTTTCCATCAATATTTTAAGTTTGTTTCCTATGTTCATCTTTTGCTTGATACTTGACATTATGATACAACTACTAATTAATAACATCCCACAGTGGCGATCTTTTTTTGAGGTAAAATGAAGGTTTATTCATCATGTCGAACAAGAACATTCGAACGTGGAAATAGGGCCGTAACTAGGCATAGGCTTACTAGGCCTATTCCTAGATCTCAAAAAATATTTGGGTTGAAAAAAATTGGATAGGATCCTATGTCCCACAATCTTCTATGTGCCATCGTGTTACATTACGAATTTTAAAATCTCTAATAATATTTATTATAAAATAAAATTTTATTATTACATAATACATAATGATTAATATTTATAACAAAAAAAATAGAATTTTAAAACTTATATACTATAGTTTTGGAATGTTTTGATTAAAAAAATACTTATTTTGATTGATTATTCCAAAAATATGATATTCTATAATTTCTAAAAATTCTAATTTTTTGCTATAAATGTTAATCATGTTGTATTATGATGAATGAAATTTTATTTTATAACAAATTATTAAAAATATTGAAATTCGTAGTGGAACACGAAAGATTGTGGGATAGAACATCGTTTGCATGGAAAAACACGTTTTTCTTGTATTATAGAAGCCTATCTTCAAAATCTCGCTTAGGGCCCCGTAAGACATAGGTACGACCCTGCGTGAAAAGACTAACCACAATGCTAGGGGAGCCAGACCACACATGAGAGTGAAAAATAAGATTTAGCAACAAATTTTTGATACCGTAATTATATAATTTTGATATAAAATAAATTCTATAAACATTAAAATCATAATCCTTTTCGATTTATTTAGAAAGAAAAAAAAATGTCCCTCTCCTCCAAAAATCGCAAGGCCATTGTGGTAAAATTGACTTGTGCCCTAACTTTGACGTACGAAATCAATCAAATTAATTGCTTAATAAATCTGAGAAAAGCCGTGAGGCATCGTGGAGAAGAAAGAAGGAGAATATGGACATTTTGAAAATTGTGGTGCGTGAGTGTGTGTGTACGCTTTTGCTTTGATCCTCCCACAAATTTATTCCACTCCTTTTTCATATATATATATATGAATATATGAATAATGAATGATATGTAGAGTGCGTGTTTGTGTGAGAGAGAAAGAGAGAGAGAGAGAGATGATGGATTTGAGCAAACGGCGACTGAGTAGCTGCGTAAACCGCTGCTGCATCTTTTCTTCCCGTACATAGTGCCAGCTGTGATCCGCTAATTCCAGCTGTGCACCAAATAAAGCATTTGCACCCACCCGTACCATTTCATTTCATTTCTTTTTTATTCAAAATTGCCTCCCAATATCAACTCCTATTTTATTAGTATTATTACAAAAATTATTCAACATATATTCACCCACACCCATTATAATTCATTGGGCACCTCATATGATACCCATAAACATTTTCCATTACACAATTGTTTAAAATAAAAGTTGCAAATCGCGACCACCAAAATGTAACTCATTCGGTTAAACTTAATTATTTTTTCGATATCGAATCGTACTTATATTCGAGCAATAATAACTCAAGCCTTTTCCGCTTATGTTTACTCGAAATTATCTCAAATTTTATTGTTAAATTAAAGTTTAATTGATTCTGTTTTAAATTATATGACTGACAAGCTCCAGCTCCAGCTCCAGCTCCTATGTGTCATTTTTATTTATGTCAAACAAACTCTATTAGGCTGGCTCGTTAACAACATATGATAAACGCAACAAGCTTATCAAGTATATAAAAATAGGAAAGCTCTACAAATTAATCACGTATAGAAAATGACATTAAGATTAAAAGTCGCAGTTGGCCAAAGTTTATATCCCTTCGAAAGATGCTATTGTAAATAATTATACCCATAATATCATCCATCATTTAATCTCATAACTATTGACGACGAACATTATAGCAATTGGTTTGGGAATTGAGTTAGAAGCACGTATATATTACTTATATTACTCATTTATAATGTGAAAGCGCGTATTATTCCTTTGCGTAAGAGTTTTCATACCCACCACGTAATTAATTATTTTCATGTCTTAAACAAATAATTTAATTTGTGCATAGTTACTCGTCCATTTGATTCTTGAAATGGGATTATAACAAATAAATTTGCCTATATTGTATAGTTAATACGTAATTAATTTCAGATCTCTTATTCATTTCTTTAATTTTCAAATAAAATCCACCTTATCTGTATGATTTACTAAGCATTATTATATAATCTCCAACCAACTCAAATATTTAGTTATTTACTACAGTATATTTTATGTAAATACACATATTATATAAATTTCCAACACAAACCATCTTAGTTAGAGCATGAGCGCATGGGTATCAAAAAGAAAAAGGGAAGCTCGTGAGTATCACTTCAACAATATTTCTCCAATATAATTTTCTTCCATTATTAGTATGTCCAATATAATTTTCCAATATTAGTTCAACAACATTTTGATGGAAGTCGGTGGCCATAAAGTCAATAATTTACTTTCACTTCGGTAAAAATTTAGAGCAAAAATTAATGTACTGTCTTTTCTTATTCTGAAATATTCTCCAACGCAATTTTTTATTTGACAATCATTCATAGAACTTGGACTGTTGATGGAGTGCTTCGTTTGTCGGATTTCTCCGATCGTAAATATGTTATCTCGTAATTTGACGTTATTAGTATAATACATATGAATTGAAAATCATATTACAAAATTAATAACCATAATATATATGTATTTTACTATATGATTGAATCATAATAAAACCGTTACTGTTAGTAGAAATAACAAATCATGTCGCTGAGGAGGCCTAGCTCAATGCACCTAGTGACTCTTTTGTAAGGTTCTAGGTTCAAATCTCGCTTATGCGCGGTATATTTTCCTATTTTTATGTCGATAATTTATTTCGCTGCGTGCAATATAATCATCCTATTTTTATATGATATAGTGATTCCGCCTGCGTTTTTTTAGGACAATGGGAGTAAGTTTTAGTAGTAAAAGGGGTCAAGGGGGAGAGTAGGAGTGATCCTAGCAAGGCCGTTGGATGAGTTGAATATTTAAATGCAAAAATATCACATCGTTGACTCATTCATGTGGACTCCATAAATAAAGTGGTATAAATATTATTCCACAGATTCCCAACTTTGAGCACGTGGGCAATACTCAATAATGCTCCTGTTTGCATCACATATTCGGTTTTATTTATTTATTTTCCAATTTCTCACTTTCTTTCTATTGCAAAAAAGAAATTACTACAACGTTAAACTCACTATGAAAAATATTTACTCATTTTTCATAAGCGCGCTACTTTGTAAATGTTTGTTTGGATAGGTATACTCGAATGAAGGCCATAAAGTATTTTTAATCACATGAGAGGTATTTCTTCTCCAGTTTACAGAATTATACTATAAAATAAATAAATTAAACGGGCATATAATCTTTTCCGATATTGACAATTTGTATATCTTAATTACCCTACAGTCTTTTTTTTTTATAAACCCCAAAATCTTTTCTCTTTAACGAAAATAATTAATTTCGTACTTTTCATTTGGTAGGAAAGTTTGTACCAATGCTTTGCATGTAATCCACGTGGGAAAACATATTTTTTTGTTTTAATATATATATATTTTTATTTCATTTGTTTCTTATTTTGCAGATCTTGTGGATTGGTTAATTTTTCATTATCTCTCATAATAATATCATTTAACCCAGTCCCATGTTATTATATCCCAATTGTAAAGTTGATATCATTATTAAAAGAAAAAAATATATAACCTCTTTTTAAATCCTATTACCTCTGCGGCTCTGCCACCTTTCGGTCGAGTGATTAAAAAATTAAAGTATAAAAAAATATTAAATAAAACTTGTACAAGAATTTTATGAAAGAACGTACTGAGACCTGAGGATTGTTTTTGCCACAAAAAAAAAAGAAGAACAAATCAATTATTAACTCAACTACTATCTTTTAACTCGAAATTGCAAATGCTACCTTAACAATTATCGTTGACAATGTCCAGCCGCAAGATAACTGCTAAAGTGGCCACATAAATAAGCTAATTAAATATTTATTAGGTCTATTATTTTATTTCAAAGGTTGAGATTAGGCAAATATTATTTTATATTATTTTATTAGACCTACTACAATTCTAATTAGCCGTTCATAGATAACCTAATTAACTTGTATATATAGTCCCTCGTTATGATCCCTAATACACCAAATTAAACACAGTTTTCTTCTCCCCATATGAAGAAAACGTGAAGGTCCTGATTATGAGGAATAAGGGAAATTAGTTGAGGAAGATCATACCGCCTGAAATTTTTTGCTTCCCAGCATATCAGATTATGTTGGACAAATTGTTATAGACAATGTGCCAACACTTCTGGAAATAACAAAA